>JAODLL010071157.1:2500-16652 GCA_026546735.1 Forbesichthys agassizii | reverse complement strand
TATGTAAATGTATGTTTGTTTACTTAAATGCTGAAATGTAAACCCAGCTATAGTGACATTTCCTTTTAAATTACAGGATAAACCTTAATAAAAAGAGGAAGGAGGGGACAAACAATTGCAAAATTAAACCACTTTCAAATCTTTTCCTCCTAATGTTCCTAGAACTACAAAGTAGCTTAGCAATACAATGGCAAGCCCACATCTATCGGAGATCCTTTGTGTGATCAGGGGGAGCCAAATGCACTGAGGCTGGGTGACAGAGAGTATGTGAACTGGTTTTCTCGTGGTGAGACATACAATGTCATACGATGTGTTTTTGCTTTGAATTTTTTCCTTATACGTTGGTTCACACCTCTTTTCCTACTGCTTTTTTGCTTTTTAGCCATTTAAGGCTCATAATTGTGTTTTATGTTAAGGGAGCTAACAGAAAATGGCTGACTGAGTGAACTCAAGGAATTAGAAATTGCAAGACAATTGGTCAAAGGTCATCCTGCACTCCGAAGGTAAGCTAATGTGATGTCTAGCTTTAAGTATTTATGACCTGTCTAGACAATTATATATGTTAATGATAATATTAGAAATATTTGAAGCATATTTTAACAGCCATTGTGATACACATCCAAAATATTAACCTTTGAGAAGACTACCTTTGGAAATGTCAGTATTGGTATAATGTATATACCAGCGCATTTATTATAAAGAAAATTGAAAGGTTATCATCATGGGATTACTTGAATGCTAACATATAGATATGTCTTACTGTATACAATACAAGACTGAAGGCTAAACATCCACAGATGGAACGGTCTTTTTAAGGTAAACTCATAATCTGCGTCCCAACAAATTATTTTTCTTCACTCAGCACAGTCTAGCTTGATTCATAGGAATTGTCCCACATTCCCCAACCCGGTTTAGCCTTTTTAAACCCCTAAAAACAGAGGGATACAATAATTTGTACCTTTTTTGTTTGTTTGTTGGTTACAGTGAGGCAACATCATGTTGGTCATGTTACTGTAGCATACAGGACCACCTTATAGCCAACATCCATAGAGGGCATGAAGTTGGTTGAATCTAAGGAAATCCTTACATTGTGGGCAGCGACAAAATAAAACTACTAAAATAGCCTAGTAGAACGATAAAGACTCTTGTTGTCAAAGCAGTTAATTTGCCCATTGGGATGTCTAGCTGAATCCCACTGGTCCCACTTTCCACCAGGCAAATAAACTGTTCATTGAGTCCTGAGGTTATTTGAAACAGGACTGGAAAGACACTTTAGGCTGTCTTTAAACAAACCTACACATCCTGCATGGCCTTCCTACATGAGCTCTTGTGTGTAGACGTGGCCTCAGAGTGTCTTGTCATCGACACACTGCAGCCAAGGAGCAGCCACTGTGGCCAATGTGCGTTTGCTTAATAACGGTCTGCTCACCTCAATACCGGCTGAGCTGAGCGCAAGGTCATCACTGCCTGTGCCCTAACCAACCGTCCATCAAGAGCTGCATGTTGCAGTGCGCTGCCAGGCAGCCCATAACTGCTGTCCGCCCTGCTCCCTATGTCTATAAGCTCCTCTACAGTAGCTGCCCTTCCTCTCAGCGCTAGCTAGGCCCAGGCCTAAATAATGGATGAAGCACCTGGAAAAGAGCAGATCATGGGAGCCTGTGTAACCCCGCCCGTCTGGGGTGAAGGGCGGGGTGGGGCAGGGTGGGGAAAAGACGCTGGCGAAGCCCCCCCACTGACGGAGGCCCACCAGGGCTCCAACTTTTGCGCTGTGATGCACAGGCGAGCTGTGGAGCCGCCGTGCGTGTAAGCTCGCCTGCCTGTGTCTGGCCCTGCACGTACCAGCGGCAGCACGGCATGCCTGTGACTGCAGGTGGCGTCAATCATTCATGAGAAGCCCCACCTTCTCAGGTTTCCCACAGGAGGGGAGTGGGAGCAGAGGAAAGGAGCTCAGGGGTTAAAGATAACAGAATTAGAAGAGTAGCACGCGTGTGTGTGTGTGTGCGTGTGTGTGTGCGCACGCATGTGATCCTGTAACACGGCACTCACACTCTGTTTTCTCTCCCTCTCGGCAGGTGAAAACTAAGCGCGTGCGCTGAGGAATGTACCCTTGAAGTCCTCTAAGCGCTCCCGAAGACGCACCATATTACTTTAGGAAAATACAACAACAGGCTGCCCTTGGAGGAAAAAGCTTCCACTCCCCACCCAACGCTGCTCTGAATGCGGTCACTGTCGCCGTGCTGAATAAGCCCTTGTGCCGCGCTGAATGCGGCTCTTCATGTCTAACCTCTGCGCCGCAACACGCGGGCTGCTTCCTTAACAAGGCCATGTGGCTGTTGGCAGCGCGGCACGGCGCACCGCCACTTATTTAGCATGCTTTCCCGGGGACCTGCCACTCTGTCGGATGGGAGTTTTGGACAGCGGCGCGCGCCAAAATGGATTGGTGGATAACCTACACTGACTAGTCTGTTTCTCCTTTTAATATTCCTTCTCTCCTTCTCTTTGCTATGGTGGATTATTGGTTGCTTACATACGACATGGGTGGCACGCTGTTGGACGCTGGCTGGCTGTACCGTGGACCCCATGCTTTTTGTGTTTTCATGCTCAGGGAGACATAAGGTTGTTGTTTTTGTAAATATGTATTATTTGGTGCCCATGGAAGATGGGCAAGAAGCACATTGGTGAGAAGACATCGTGTACGACAGTCTCTTCTTCCTGAACAGTTTGATCGACCGGACAGAACGCCACAACCTGCTGTCCACATACATCTGCTCTAGCAGTCTGGTCACCCAGCCCGGGGAGCAGGTGTGAGGCATCGCGGGGGCCCCAAAGGCGCCTCGTAAGAAGCCCAGTGGCGGAGAGAGAGGAGGTCGTGGCGGACTGAGCGGAGCTGGAGGGTACGCGGCATGGCGGCGGAGCACGCCGAGCTTCTGGCTGAGATGGCCACGGTGGGGCGCCTGAGTGCCGCGGAGCGCGTCAAGCACGCCCAGAAGAGACGCACCCAGCAGCTCAAGGGGTGGGCCCAGATGGAGAGGGACGCCACCCGGGGCTCCAGGGCCAAGGCGGACAAGAAGAAGGTCCGCACCAGCAAAGTGACCTTCCCCACCACCGTCACTCTGCTGGAAGCAGCCTCACGCAACGACCTGCAGGAGGGTGAGACACACACACACACACACACACACACACACACACACACACACACCATGTGACCCAGTTGCCTACTGCGCTCCAATAACAGTTGAGCAATTTTTGAATATGGCTGAACCTTCCGTCAACAGTCTGTTTTGCTGTAATATAGCGTTCTATGGTGTTTTGTCCTACCTAGGTACAGTAACTAGGTAGGACAAGTGAAAGGAGCAAGGCTTGGGAAGGTCAATTGCCTACTTGAGAATTACACAATAATTGTCAGTGACCTGATAAACACTTACTGCCGTATGTAGTTGTAATGTGGATATGAACAGTGATTCAGTCATAATTGTGGTGTGTGTGTATGTGTGTGCAGTGAGAGAGCTCCTTAACAACGGGGTCAGCCCAGACCTGTTCAACGAGGATGGACTCACAGCTCTGCATCAGGTACAGACACACCCCAGGTGTTAAATTGACACTGATTTAAAGCTCGGCTGGGTGGATGTAAAGATACTGGCCTCCGCCAGACTATAAATAATGTGTTTTACATACACGGCATCAAATAACATGGGGTTTGAATGGATTAAACATTCGTACCCCTGCGGCAAATACAAAAGCCACGTCAAAATGTACATTTACGGCATTTGGAAGACGCTTTAATCTAAAGCGATTCACATGTAGTACATTTGTCAGTACGATAACGACAGGTATAAACCAACAATATTCTAAATAGAACAAATGCAGCATAATGTCATTATACCTGTTACCACGTAATCAACCATATAAAAGGCAATAGGTAATGGCCTAGCTAATAAAGTGCATACAATATATTATGTTTTTATTTTTGTATTTATTTAGAAGTTAAAAGGGGGTTCAAAGATGACACTCTTAGATAGGAGAGAGTGCTAATAGGTGGCGAGGTCACTTTTCAAGGTGGATTGTGAAGAGATGTCTCTTTCGGAAGATGGGTAGTTGCTGAAAGCTCGTTCCCCCACTGTGGTACTGACGGAGAAAAGGCGAGACTTCGATGAGCGAGTCTTGAGGCCTCGTGATAGCTGTCAAATCTTGCGCACGCGCACACACACACACACCACCGAACGCATTGAAACGGCATTGAGAGGTCAGCGCCAGTCGTCACGTCACTCAATCAGCGACGCATGGCGCACAAACAAATGCATCTCCCTCGCTGTAGCCAACAAATAGGCTAACCCTGCACTCACACGCCTTGTAGCTAGTTGTGGCCAGGCCGCTTTGTAGCCGTCGTTGGTGGGTGTGTCTGCCCTGTCCCTCAAAGAGGTACGCTAGTGTGTCTGCCTTGGTACACGCGTGAGCTAAACAGACTCGCGAACAAACTACGATAAACGTATAAATATATGTCCCGGATCATAAACAAGCACACAGTCTCTCCTCCATTTTCCATTGGCAAGAAGAGGGAGGGGCGTAGCTGACACTCATCTACTCTAAAGTTGAATAAAGGTCAATGTTGGTCGACTTTCCCAGTCGCCAAGTCGCCGGCCGCTTGTAGCTGACCGCTGTGTCGCTCACTGTTGCCCATAGTGGCCCAGCGCTCATTGAAATGAATGAAGGTCTGTCGCTTTGCAGCCGGCTGTAGCTGGTGGTGTGAGTGCAGGGTAAGAGTGCTACTGGCTTTCTGCAACAAGGCAGCTGATCTTGTGTGTGTGCTTGTGATGTGCATGCCCCTGTGATAACAGATTAGGGCACACCAAGTACTGTTTGTCTTTTTATGTAGTCTAGTTGCGCCCTTATCTGTGGTGGGTGGCACACCTATAGAATTCGACCTCGGTCAAGGTTTACACTCCCTTCCCGTGTCAATGAAGGCGAGAGCACCACTTCTGAGCTCTGTGTGGTTTGGCCATGGGACACATTACCTAGCAAAGATTTCAGCAAGGCACACAACTATCTCCCTGTCTCTTTTCTTCTTTCTGTTGTTGTTACCAAGACAATGTCCTCACTGTAATGCAAATGGCTGTGCAAATATCCTGAATACTAGTACTAGGTAATTGACTGGCATGTCAGTGCTTGTTTGGCTGCCTTACATGTTTCAGTCTTTTGTAGGGCTGACAAATGAGTTGTGTAATAATCGAGAACACATTTTGGCCACTGTAATATGCTAACCGCAGCTCTAAATTACTGCAAAGAGTGCTTGAATACTAGGCAAGTTACTGCAGTTAGTGGTAGTAATGTTACTTTGTGAGAGACACAAACTGCAGGAGTTGTGGCTACTGTATGCATCTTTTAATAAGATTATCTGCATTTTTTTAAATAAAATGCTTTAGGAACACAATTATTTTGTTGGTACAACAGAATTAATATATGTATTCTATCTCAAGGAACATAATCCACAATACATTTTATCATAATAATGACCATATTTGCCATGTCTTTTTTTTTGTTAAATGTATTGTTAAACAGTGTTACGACCTGGCTCATGGGCCGTAAACCAAACAAACCAAACACATACCTAACAAACAGACTAACCCAGAATGAGGTGTGAAAGTCTGTAAGTGTATGTACTGAATATATGTGGTGCGTGTTGCATGCTGACCAAACTAAGAACCCAAAACCAACCAACAAACAGAATGTGTGGTGCCAGGAGAGTCACTCCGACAGTGTGCTGTACCACACCTATATAAGTGTCCGGCACAGGTGCCCTTAATCAGCCTAATTAGGCTCTTTACAGCCACTGAAGACCAGAGGTCTGCTGAACCACGGCAGGGCCGTGACAGCGATGAATTGCAAACATTGATAATATTTGCTACTGCATGGTCAATGCAGTGTGTGCAAGAAGGCTATATATCTTGCAATATGGGTCTCGAACTGGTCTCGACCTGCCTTGGTCTTGACTTGGTCTCGACTCCTCAAAGTCTTGGTCTTGTCTTGATCTCGGAACACTCTGGTCTCGGTGAAGACATGATCTCGGATTAGGCGGTCTCAACTACAACACTGGTACCGGTTCTTAATAAATACTTAAATAGCCTATCCTGTACAGTATGCTTTGGATAAAAGCTGAACATGGCCTAATTGTAATGAACAACTTTTTTGCATAACCTTTACAGGTGAATTGTCCATCATAATTACTGTGTTTATATAGTTGACAACATCATAGAATATAGGAAATGATGAATTAACGCCAAACCCACCGAGACACAGGTAGTGTGTGTACACAAACATGTGTCTGTCCAGATTACGTATTTATATTAGTCCACCTCCTGCCTCTTAAACAAGAGCTAGACGGCTGTCACTACAAATGTGTTTAGCGTGTGCAAGTCTTATAAAGCACAGCTACTTTCTTCTTCAAAGACTCGCTTTTATCACTAATGCTGACAACGGTAGTCGGCGATGAAGTGTTTGAATGATGAGGTGTTTTTGGAGTGCTATTCAAACACTCCGCGGGATCAGTCAAGGGGCTGGTAATGAGCACGCCGTGATGAAGGATATTTGCCATTTCCCATCTGCCGGCCCATAATGAACACCAATATGCTTTTAAGTTCCAGTGCATCAAAGTAGAAGCTCAATAAGAGACGTCTTTTTACGGTGTACCAGCATTTAAAAAAAATAAAAGAAAAAGAAAAAAGGGAAAGGTGATTTTAATCATAATTTTCAAGATGAAAGTTCAAATGGGAAATATATTGCCTTTTAATAAAGGGACACTTACGCACTAGGCATCTCTGATCTGTTGCGTTGGAAGTTTGATGTCCTAACTGCCACTACAGAACTTCTTCTTATAATAATAATAAAACCTATCCCTTGCATTCCTGCTCTCTGCGTGGAGATGAGGTCCAGATGGCTGCGGAGGAGGGTTGTGGCCTATAGCACACCTCCAGGGACCGACAGGCCTTTAGACTCAGCTCCCCGGGCCAGATCCCAATCACTCAGCTCCCCGCTCGGTCTGTGTGGCGGCTGCCAAATGCAAAGCGCTCCACTGCCCCTCCCTGTCGGGTAGTCCTGTGTGTGACAGCCATGATGTGCCCGCTGTGGTGCTCCCAGACTGAGGAATAATTAAATACATGTCACACTCTCCCTGTTCTCTTTTCTCCCCTGGGTATGAGCGGAGGGTGGGGGAATAGGGAGTTGCAAATCTGGAATGGCAGTGTCTATGCTGGCGGACATTTTGTGAGCCAACGTTGATATAAATGTTGGCAGTTGTCAGTTTTTTTTTTACGTTCTTGAAGCCAGCTCCTGCTGTCATAACAAGAGGGGGCGTAACCGCCCCAAAAGCAACATGGATACAACACACAATAACAAACATTTTTTTTGGAATGAAACTCTTGGTGTGCTATTCAAAAGCCATCCAAACTGCTAACACAATATGCTTGACTTGTCTTATTTATTCATTACCCCCACTAGAACGATGAATAATAGATGACCACTTATAGTATGCTTTAAGACTTTACTTAACCACCTGCCTCATTTATTTATTTTCATCCATCACTCTCAAACATCTAGCCTGGTGTAACCAGACCATATTCACTTTGTGAATAGATCTGCCCACGCTCCGTTGGGAAGTGTTGTATCCGCCTACAGGGTGTAGCCCTGGTTAATTTTAAACCTATTGGACAGCGCTGAACCAAACGGCGTTGCTACAATTGATTTGATCGCCTCATCAACACGCTTGACTTCAACGTCATCCAGCTAACCCACGCTGATTGGGCCGCCAGCAGGGTGGCTGTGCGAAAGCTAATGTGATCAGGGTTTCCAGACTGTAATCTGTAAAATAAATTGAGCTGAGAGCGTAGTCGGGCGGAGCCGGGCTACCAAACATCCTGTTTAATGATAAAAACATGACACAGCCTCTACTGTAGTTCCACTAACGTTGGGTTGCCCCCTTCTGGACGATAAATCCACACGATTCATTTAACTTGTTGAGATTGAAGACGTGGGTAAAAGCTACTATATTAATTATGAAACTAAAAAATAATAATAATAGAATAGCCATCATTGCTGATAGTAGTTATTGCTATATGCATACGCGTGTGTGTGTTCAAGCTCACTTGAAAACATTGGCGTGTTTCTATCGGCCTACAGAGCTCCCTGTCTGTACTCAGGCTCTCGTTGTGCTCCAAAACGCCTCACGCCATTTGCATGTTGACCGTGACATCACCCAGAACCCACTGTTATACCACCTCCGTGCCCTTGTAACTCAAGCTACGCTAGCTAGGCTGGTGCTAGCCAGCGCTGCGGCTCTGCGAGACTAGGCTGACTTGCGGCAGCAGCGAGATGACCCAGTGGTTACCAGGGATCGCCACTTCCCCTCATCTCAGAACTAATGAGCTCCTCCAGGTGAGACGTGACACATTCTAGGGTCGCTTGGTCGACCCCCTCCCTCATCCCACTCAGTCACCACACTGAAACATGATCCCGCTCAACAGGCAGTGTTGGTCATGGCGTGGCACGTATTAATTAAGGGCCGCAGCGTTTATGCGGTGGCAGGTGGATGGTGTCAGTTTAAAGGAAGGTCGCACGCGGTCCGATTTCTAATTAAGATTACAACAGTCTTATTTTTAAGACTGTTAAAGACCCCCCCCCCTTCCCCACACACACACACACACACACACACACACATACACATACAATAAATTACAGTCTTTTAGTTTCTATGAACTGGTAATGAGACACAAACTAACTACCACACACACACACAATCAATTACACCTCAAAAAAAAAAAATACAAAGACATTCGACAATGCACACACATAATGTTCTTAAAGATATATATTTACAGGTGAAATATATGTGGAGAGATTATATCTCCATACTGGCCTTGGAACGCCTCGCTCGGGATCCCCCAGTTAGAGCTGGCCCGGGTAAGAGAAGTTTGCGGTCCCCTGCCTAATGGAGCAGATGAGAATAGATGAATGGATGTATGAAGGGATGGGTGGATGTATGGGTGAAATAGGCTCTTGTACACCTTAAAAACCATCACACTCTCTCCCTATTTCACATTTGCATCCGAAACACTGTTTTTCCTAATTAAGGGCACTGTAAGTCTGTAAGGGTGAGCAAAGGGAAAAATGTAATTAATATAAAAACAAACTACGCGTCAAATCTGGCATTTTCTCAGTGCGTACTCAGCGTTGTACGCAAACATGTTAATTAACAGAGACAATAGCCGAAGAGTGAAGTGAAATCATATTTAGTATGCCTTTAAAAAAAAACACTCCCCTGAATAAATATGAACATATAAATAAATAAATAAATCAAGTCAAGCCAACTCAAACTGCGCGTCAACACTATGGGGCCACGCAACGGCGTGTTGGAAGTAAAAAGCGGTGGCAGGCTGGCTGTGATCTGTGATACTTTGTCAAGTCTCCCGGGAACGTAGCGCGCTAACCGACAGACAGACAGACAGACAGACAGACAGACAGACAGACAGAGGGACCAGAGGACCGAATAGCAATAAAGCCGCGGGATGAGATTCCCTTTTAATTGTCATAACTTGTCAGGTGCTCACTGCCTTCCAAATGCCTGGAGGGCTCATTACATTAGACAGGACGACGGAGAGAGCGGAGTAACTGGCCGTAAACAGAGGGACAGTTAGATAAGGCTGTCAATAACCCCTGTGGGAACAGCAAGTCAGCGGGCCTTGGGAGCCCACTGCTAAGTTATGTACAGAGCACACACACACACACACACACACACAGTGCCCTTGCATCTCGTTGGTTAATATTCAGCTCTTCACCGCTCTACTCAACACAGCTGAAAGAGAAGCACAGTTTACTTATTTGCAACCTGTGAGCTGGAGAGAAGGGACATTCACTCGCTTCACTATCTAGAAAGCAACAACAAACACACATCACACACACGCGCACGCACGTCACATGCACGCCCACACACACAAAGCCAGGTCACAGTAACACAGGCTCTGGAAAAGCCAATGCACATATCAAACCGGGAAGCTCGCAACAACACTATTTGACAACATGGTAAAATAAAAAACATTATACACAGTTCCCTGACTAGGCTTGTTTTAAAACGGACACTCCATTACAGTAAACACTTGTAACATTGGCCATACATCAGATTAATTGAATCCATAATCGCCATATTACTTTTACACCCGCGCAAACACAAACACATGCTACAGCTCAAATTCTTTGCAGATTTCTGCAGCTCAATGCAGCTTTCATCAATTGCTATCCAAGTAACAATCTCCAGTGATGGAGATGGCCAACTGACATGGCTACTAATGCCTATCCAGGCTTATCTCCAGGAGTTTCTGGGGGAAGGGGCGATTGACATTGAGACATATTGCCCACAGCAAACGTCAGGAGGGAGGAAAGTGTCATCTCAGCATTATAGCGTCGGCTTTAAAGCCTGGCAGTTTCCTAGAGTGTAAGCCTAGCATTGAGTAGTTTTCAGCGGGTAAGTATGAGTGGACAATTTTGCCATTATTCTGCTTCACCAGACCCTTCGGGGAACTCCTTGGTCCTGCTCACATTCACCTCCCACACATTCGGACATATAAACATCAGCTATCTTATACGACTGGTAATGGACTGAGAGGAGGCTAATCTTTTAGCCAACAGTGTGGAGCAGACAGAGGTGTAAGCGCTGGGGCTCAGACAGAAGGTAAACCAGCAAAGAGAGGTGTGGGAGCCTCAGCTGTCAGCGGTGCACGGATCCTTTCGGTCGCGCGGCCAATTAATGATAGCGTGCGCACATGCACGCAACGGGAAAACCGCCAAATACTGGCATTATTCTCGTCCTCCCCCCTCAAATCAAGCCGAAGGAAGCGACCCCCTTGCTTTGACGTAATCACGGAACACGTTCACACCTGTGTCCTTTGCGAGTCAGAGGCAGTTCTGGGGTCAGTGAATAGCGACTCTTCCCATCTGCTCTCCGCTGTGGCAAATTGCCGACTTGATGAGAAATCTACACAGGAAATTGCCATGCAATGCTTCAATTGCCACTCCGGGGAGAGAAAAAAAAAATGGGGACAAAATGAGTATTTCACAAGGAACTAAGAGGTCAAATCCAAGCGCTCACACGACTACAGTATATTGTGTGGTTGTCAATAAGTAGGGCAGCGGTGTCAACATGGAAAATAAAACTGCAATAGTAGAACATGGTCCCTTTTAAAAATGTGCAGGAATGTGATCTATGGGATTGTAGGAGACGTCACAGGACAGAAATGATGCATATAACCTACACTGATTTAATAATGATTTAAAAACACATCGAATGACGTGGCAAATCACGGTTCAAGGCAAACCCTTTGTGTGTTGTTTCTGTAATTCCTTTTGTGGTTGTAACAGGCATTATGGAAACGATTGACATAAAACTCCAAAAATAAAGAACCGGCTTGCTAACTCCCCTCAGGCATCCCTCGGTGGTGACTAGTTGACTTCTTCTCATACAGCGCCGCTCATAGTACTTATTCCTTTCAAGCCCAATTTTGTATCAAATTTAGCATACACAGCACATTCAAATGATTGACAGTCATTTGGGGGAAAAGTTTGGGGACGCTAATCAGTCATTCTTGCAGTCATTCTTTACTTCGAGCTCAAATTGCTCTGCGGTGACGTTGAAATGCAATGCAAAGCGTAGCGCTACGGCTTTAAAAAATATATATAATGAATTAATCAATTTACTAATTATAGATAGATAGATAAAAATGCATTAGGATTTGTATTAATACAGTGAAGCAGACAATGGTGAAGGAACATTAATATAAAGGTTCTTTACCATAGCGTTGTGCTAGCTACAGTGTAACTGACGAGAGCTTTGGCATGTCGCAAACGCAAAGCCTCTCAGACTGTATCTGGTGGAAGTTGTCCAGGGAGACAGGTTGGTAGGTGGCCAAGCACAGCGGTGATGGGTGGTGATGTTGGTGACCTTGCCCAGGAGATGTTCTAGTCCCACTATAGCACCAGCAGGTTAGAAACATGGTCCATGTGGTCCAATTGGTCTGTTTGAGATCCCCCATTTGTTTCCTGGGATGTGGTTTTATGGGTTTAGTCTATTTATTCATTTAAAAACAACCGATTTTGACCAAAGTGCTATACAAAGTAATCCAAACAATTATTAAAAACCAATACCAATTTTTATTCATCAATAAAATATATCATATTTGAAAAATGCAACAAACAGAACAGCATGACTGTTCCCTAAACCAACTTGAACACCAAATAATACAGTTAGGTTCTATAACGAGACATTAATGTATTGATGGTGGGAGATAAAGTAGTACATGTATATTGAAATATTATTATTCCACAGTCTAGGGGCCACAGCGGAAAACACAAGATCAGACGTGGATGTGTTCTGAAAGGACAGCAACGTCAAGTCAAATCAAATGTAGTTTTCTGTACGAATGGCTAGCAACTGTGCAAAGCCCAGCAATGGGATCAATGAAACACTATAGAGTTCAAGGTTCTCTTACGTAACAACAATGGCAAGAGAATGAAAAAGAACATTGTAAAAGTAGGATACATGGACAAAACAAACACAATATCACTAAAAGTTGTACCAGATCGATGTTCTGCTGGGAGTGTAGACAGACAGACAGACAGACAGAGAGACAGACAGACAGACAGACAGACAGAGAGACAGAGAGAGAGACAGATCGATAGATATATAGACAGACATAGAGATAGATGGATATATAGACAGACAGACAGACAGAGAGAGAGACAGATCGATAGATATATAGACAGACATAGAGATAGATGGATATATAGACAGACAGACAGACAGACAGAGAGAGAGACAGATCGATAGATATATAGACAGACATAGAGATAGATAGATAGATAGATAGATGAATAGATGGATAGATAGATAGATAGATAGATAGATAGATAGATAGATAGATGAATAGATGGATAGATAGATAGATAGATAGATAGATAGATAGATAGATAGATAGATAGATAGATAGATGGATATACAAAGCTTACTTTATCTTTCCAATTAATGAGATGAGATTAAAGCACACTGATGAAGTACATCAGAAATAATAGCATGAGAGGTGAGTTAACATGAAACAACCAAAAATTAACATGTGGCAACAAAGTTTAATCTAGGAAATCCCTGCATTAAAAACTCATCTGACTGTCAAGATTAGAAAATGTGGGTGTAATATCTTACACATTATAGCTTATTGCGCTATTATGTGCAGAATAGCCGGTAGATCTTTTGGTTGTAATGAAAAAATAGTGGCTAAAGAAGCAATTATAATGACTCATATTCTTCTTTCTGTGCTGTGAGCTTGATGTGGTACCAAATTAAATGCTACACAGCGCTCGAAACACTTTTCCAGCTTGCTGACATTGTGAGTGAGCGAGCGTTCAACGCCACACTGCCGCCCCCAACTTGTTCTGCATACTCATTTCTCGGCCAGTGACGCTGGCATGTACAATCACACAAGCTCCAATGAGCTCAATTTTCTATCTCAATCGCCCTGACATGTACAAGCCATATCCTGCGAGCTCTACAAAGTCAGTCGAGTTTTCCGAGCCATCGCGCAGAGCTGCCCATTTCCTAAATGTAATTACAGCACTAATAACCGCAGTCATTAATTCATAAGGCTCTTATTCATAAGGCTCTCATTTTGCCCTTTGACAGTCCAAGTTGACCCTCTATCTCGAAACGGGAAGTCTGTTCTTCATGATGGGAGACGACAAAGAAAGACACAAGGATGGGAGTGGAAAGGGGGGGTCATTCCGAGACAGGGAGGAGCCTGAGTTTTCCAGACGGAACGCAAAGTTAGTCTACAAGTTGCCGCCCTGAGAGGGGAATGAGCGGTAGCTGTACAAATTAAAAGTCTAAATTCAAGCGCTGTTTAATCAGGCCCCAAGAATAAGCCTTCACCTCAGCATTTAAATAGTTTGGCAATAAAGGGAACAAACAGTCAAACCGAGAGGCCGCCTGAGAACTTGTCACTGTAATGAAACCATTCATCCTCTGGCAGACAGACAGAGAGAGAGAGAGAGAGAGAGAGAGAGAGAGAGAGAGAGAGAGAGAGAGCGTTTGCTGGGAAGATGGACTTATAGACGGTCTACTTTA
>JAODLL010071136.1:5000-16661 GCA_026546735.1 Forbesichthys agassizii | reverse complement strand
GGGGGGAGAACCTGGCGGGAGAGCAGAGAAGAGGGAGCAAACAGAGAGACTGAGGCAGACAGAAGGAGGTGCGGTTTAGGGGAGCCTGTGGGGAGTGAAGGGAAAAGAAGGGCAGTACGGCTAAAAGAGAGGATGAACACACAACGATATGGAGGCAGACGGATGAAGAGAATGAGAACACTGACGGGATGAGAAGGGTAGATAGAGTAAGAGAGTAAGACCGAGAAGGATAACTGCTGGCAACTGGCAAGAAGACTTCTCTCTCTCTCTCTCTCTCTTTCTGTGTGTTTGTATCTCAGTAAGTTTGTATCTCAATGCTCTCTCTCTCTCTCCCTCACCCTCTCTTTCTCCCTCTCTCTCTCTCACACACTCACACGTGTGTGTGTGTGTGTGTGTGTGTGTGAGTGCACACGCCCCCACGGTGTGTAGCTACGCAGAATGATAATCAAGGCATTCATTAGCGCAGTAACAAAGACTATTAGCAGCTAATCAACAATCTTCAAACTCAATCGAGGAGAGCTAATAGAAATTTAATCCTCAGCGCACATAAATGTGGCCCAGTCCGCTCGGTACGTGTCGATGTTAGATAACCCCATCGGCTCACCAGGACGAAACCAACAAAGGAACTCTGTTGATTCACGAGGAGGATGGCGTAACGAGGGGCGAAATGCCGCTTGGCGTGCCGACAGCGATTAGCTATCAGCGGACTGCTGACTGTCAGATCAGGCACCCCAACCAACCTTAGCCCCATTGATGAGACGATCCACTTAAACCTTTATCCCGTAATGTCCTGTGCGACGCTCGTCCGGCTGGTACGAACAGGGACGCTTAATACCCGGCGGAACTACCTCCACCTGTTCATAGATGCGACTGAATCCCGTGTTAACGCTGGGAGCTGTTATAAGCTCCCCTGACCATCGCGGGCATGCAGCCCATTCAGGAGGGGAGTCACGAGGGCCATGTTTAACTGTTGCATAATAAACGCCTTTACTTGTGACAAAGTGATCCTGACTGAATTACACCATAGTAACCATCTGGAAAGAAATCACCACAATGTCCTTGTTTGGACATTGTGATTTAAATATGTATGAATTATGCTAACTAGAGGATAGGGTCTGTGCCAAACCAGAGAAGCTTTCTGAAAGTTTGTTTGGCTAGAATAAATTCACTTACTGTACATATACATATTCAAACGACATGGCCCTTATTATAAATATGTATACATTATCTTAAATCAATCTGAATGGGACTTATTTCAAATTAAATTAAAACATTTCATTTAAATCTAATAAAATGCTAAATTAAAACAATGACTATTAACCCTTGTGCTCCTTTCTTTCTCTTGTAAATTAGGCATCTAGCTTGTTTTTTTATCTTCATCATATAAAATGTTGCACTTAGGCTGGTTATATCCTGTTCTCATTTACTGAAATGATATAGTCTATTAACAAAATATCAAAGGAATGCTGCATATTGGTCTTCCTTAGATTCAGTTTCCTGAGACCTCTAGCATATGTACAAGACAAAATTGAATATATAATTTGTCATTTTATAACAATTATATATTCATACATATTCATAGAATTTAAATATTTTCAATATAATAATTGCCTCTAATCTAGAATCGCATGGACTGGCTAGTCTCGGTTTCCCAGACATGTTAATCTCCAATAAAACCATGTATGGCATACAGTATAGTACACAAAAACCCATCCCAAAAAGGTTTTTCAACACGGTCACACTGAACATGGAACAAAACCACTGCTGACATTTCGGTGATCGCTGAATGATGTCAGGTCCACTAAAATCTGAACAATCTGTGGTGTCTGTGGAAAACAAAAAGAGCATGTCAGGTTGATGTGAGATGAAGTGTAACCATGTTCATTTATTATGTCTATTACTGTAACTACATAAGACAGACAGACAGACAGACAGACAGGCAGACAGGCAGACAGACAGACAGACAGGCAGGCAGGCATACTGTGCAAAGGACTCATTTGACAGAACTGTCTACATAGTGCCAGTCACCCTTACCCACACAAACATAACGAAGGCAAACATTGTCAACAACTCATACGTATCTTAACTGACAATGTCTAAACAGTGGTTAAAGCTACACCCCTCCATTACATTGCTGCGCCACTAGAACTGGAAATGCACCCATGGCATTTTTCTTGGCCGATTCCGATTTACATTTTTTTTTCATTTTTATATCTGTTACCTGTCTATACCCAGTACCCTCTTGAGTCTTTTCCTGGTAAAATATATGTTTATTAATTAATAACAATATTCTGACCGGCTGGTTCCGATTTTGGCCGATTCCGATGCTAACTTACATGCATATGCAACAAGATTGGCTCTCTGTGATTTAGCCAAAACAACGTTGACGCTCAAAGTGTGAATGTTTTATGTAATACAAAACTAATTTACAGAGAATCTACTTATACCTCCTGACATCTTCCTCAGACACTAATTAGAATGTCCATACCCTGCATGTGTAGGGATGCTAACATGACAGCTATACAGTCTCTAGATTAAAAGTAGAAGAGCCAAGCGAACGCGGAAGCCTTTTCAGCACCCGCTTGCTGTGTAAATATGGGCCTATATGTGTTACGGGCTATATCCAGAAAGACCGCCTGATTGCCGTTTATGGACGGTCAAGTTAAAAACCGTCCAACTCCAGTTTATTGATAAAATATCCTCCTCAGCTCGCGGCTGTGCAGTGTGTGCACATACATGATGGTCGGGGGGCATGAACAGTGTGAGCCTTTGAATGAAATAGGGAGGGGAGCGGAGAGTAGTGTGAATCACAGCATTGGGAGTAGTGGGAGATGCATATATAATGCAAACAACAACAGTGTTTGCTACGGTGCACTGTTTTTAAGACATGGTATTTGCAGGCACACACACACGAGTGTCACTTTAATAACAGCCGTGGCATTATTATTGTGACCGTTCAGCCAATGATATATGTGCCATTCTATCTTAATTGGCCACATGTCCAGGGGCTTCTGCCCGCGTCTGCTCCAGGGAGGTGATTAGGACGGCCTTAGCTGGCTTAACTAACTTGTGCAGGCATTCTGCCATGGCTGGAACCCGTTACTACAATTCAAACACATGCCATAGTGACCAGACGGGCCAGATTGTGCAGGTTAATGCAAGGGCACTGTCTGTGTGTATATATATATATGTGTGTGTGTAAAAGGGGAGGGGTAGAAGGGGTGTGTGTGTGTGTGTGTGTGTTTGCTGCGTGTGAGCATAGTGTGTGTGTGTGTGTGTGTGTGTGTGGAGCATGTGTGGAGCATCTGCTTGTGTATGTGCATGTGTGTTTGTGTGAACAGGGGGTTGTAGTGTGCGTGTGGGTGCGCGTGCGTGCGTGCGTGCGTGCGTGCGTGCGTGTGTGTGTGTGTGAGCACACGCCATCTCGGGATTTCAGAGCTTCTGACAGCTTAATTAACTCGAGCCAGGAAAGTGACATAACGACCCAATTAAAAGCACCAAAGCACACTGACATAACTGGGCCACCCCCCACAATCACCCCACACTCCCGCAAAGACACACACCTTGATAGAGAGTGGCGAGTGCTTATTATTCACGTTTTAATCAGTGTTTGTTCCATTTGTCTTTCATGTTGGCATTTACATGTAATCTTGCTCCTAAAAAGTAAATAACACACACACACACACACATAATGTTACTTATAAAACAAAGGTGATATAAGTCGGTTTAGCTCAAACATGAATCTACTGGTGTTTTAGTGAAACTCGCATTTAACTTTGTAATGAAGTAATTAAATATTTGTTTATTGATAAAAAGCAAGTGAAAGCAACAAAAAAAGAAGAAGATATAAATGAAAACACCACATAACTCAGACTAATCTTTAGATTTGTAATGCTTTCTCATCTGAAAGGGTTTAGGTATACACCCAGGCGGGACTTAAATCTACTGTATCAAAACCTCTCACTGGTCAAAGCCAGGACTGCGTGGTATTACAAAGACATCTTATTTTGCACATCACTAAATAATATATACTGTCTACAGTACATTGGAGATGGCGGAGCGAGAATCCCCAGGGTCTCTAACCGATGCAGATGAGGGATTTTACACACAAATACTTGCCACATACCGCTACAGCAAAACGCAGGGCTTTAAGCCCGGCGGATAGAACCGTGAATCCCCCGATGTGCGGCGGAGCGTGAGAAATAGCGAACTCTCCCAAGGTGTCCCGCACAGACAGAACTGGGCCACCGGAGGACACCCAGTTGGACGAGGACATGCCTGGAGACCACTATTTATAACCCTCCACTCCAGCGTACTGTGCAGCGTGATGCACGACTCCCACAAATGATGCACGGCCAATGCTTTACGCAGGGGTGACTCCTCTTTGTTGGGCCTTAATGTAACAAACGTCAGTAGCAATACTATTGTTTTGGAGGGCTGGGGGTCGTCCACTTAAAGGCACACTCAAACCTGCAACTTAAAGGTTATATGCTCGAGTGGAGAGGAGAAATACTGCAGGAGAGGAGAGGAGAGGAGAGGGGAGGAGGGGAGGAGACGAATGGAGAGAAGAGTAGGTTTCTTAATAGTAAAGAAGGTCACAATTGTGCTGATCAGCAAGGCTGGGTTTACCGTGACACACACACACACACACACACACACACACACACACTCACACACACAGAATTACCTTAGAGACTTAACACAGGTGCATGTGCTTCACCGTGATCTATTATAGACTCACCCTCCCATGTCAACATTCAAGTGGAGGAGGGAGAAGGAGAGAGAGCGAGGGAGGGAGAAGGAGAGAGAGCGAGAGGAGATGGATGGGGAACAGTCTCGGAGGAGGCTTAGATAAAGAAAAGGCATTTCCTCGAAGAAAGAGGAAGGCAAAGAGGGAGTCAGAGGACGGGAATGGGGGGAGGCGGCAGGCTGGAGCACAGACAGGCGATCCATTAAACCTCCCCCTCAATGTCAACACAAGGGGAGAGAGAGGTAGACAAGATATGGCAGGGTGGTAGAGAGAGAGAGAGAGAGAGAGAGAGAGAGAGAGAGAGAGCGAGAGAGAGAGAGAGAGAGAGGGGCAAGAGGGGGTGTTGGAATAGTAACATTTTTAAGCTTACAGTAATATTTATCTTACAGTGTCAACATTGGATCGTTGGCATTAATGAACAGGTCAGAGTAGTGTGGGTGCACACACACACACACACACACATATATATATATTTTTATTTTTTCTTTATTTTTTCTTTTTTTATTTATTACACCTGCCTTGATTTATCTTATTAATATTTATAAATCTTTTTTTTAATTTTCATTTTTTTGTGGGGTGAATGGGGGGTTCTGTTTCCATACATCATTTTGGTCCATTGTGAGCACTGCATCCCACTCTGTTCATACTCCTCACTGAGAGTCAAAGGGTTCCAGAGATGCTAGTGGAGGATTAATGGTGACAGGGCCTCCCTGGACAAATGTGTGCAGGTGGTTGGTAGATGAATGGATAGCAGACGAACATGTGTCAAATGTGATGGGAGGTACAGAAGTCCTTGGGTTTGAACACTATAAAGGAAAAACTATTTTCCCCAAGTTGACGATCATTACAACAAAGCCTAATGATCCCCTGTAGTGGATAATATGTACAGCAACTTTATCATGTTCATATTTTACCAAGATGTGAAGGTTTTAACTTCATGGTTTAAAGGATAAGAATGCAAGATTGGCAGACACACGAAATAAGATCTGGGAGGTTGCCTTCCAAATGTCTTTTATTACAGATTACCGAAATATATACGTTATAGGTTATCTGATGCCTGAGGGTTGTTAATGTGAATGGAGTCGGATGGAATGGCATGTGAGTCACCACAGGGCTTTGGAAGGGTAAATATGTGCGTGAGAGGATTGTGCAGGGTAGGAACATTGAAGAAGCCAGCTATTCCCTCTGGAAGATATAATGAAGGATCATTCCTTCTTTTTAAAAGGTAAGGGGACAGTGAGTTTATACTGTATAAGAACCTGGACTCAAACCACGAATGCCGGGTACATACTGTAGGATAATTAACCCGATTCTATGACCGATTGACCCTTTCTGATGCTGGTCAATAAAGGTCTTTATCATTGATGGCTCTACCAATTGATTATCATGTGCTGTGGGGTATGTTACAGTAAGAGGGGCACGTCACTGATCTGAGGTCACAAATATTAAACATGTTCAATATTTACAATACATAACCCTGTGCTGACTGAGGACAGTCGAGTACGCTAGCAGTTGATTGTCACGTGGGAAAGACGATAGTCAATTGAGAGCCTCACAGTAAAGTGATACCAGCAATTACACATGTAATCACAAAAGAAGCCACAAAATATTATTTACATTTTCATGCCGTCTCCACGATTTTGTCCACTGTCTTTTCAGGTTTTAACCATGTTTGTTTATACTATACTGTACACCGGGAGATATGCAAGATTTCAGGATCATCTAGTGTAAGGCATAAGGCATAAGTCACATAAGGAAACATCAAAACCACTCAGCAGTTCTGACCTAGTGCTGAGCCAGCCTACACCATTTTTGACTATTTCAGTACTTACCTGCCTCTTTTTAAGAAGAAACAGAGCAGGTATACATTACTCTGATATTGTAATACAGAACTATTGTTTCCACCCGTCACGTGGAATACGGGATTGTCCTTTATTGAACAATAACATACACAGTTAATACGGGATGCAATTTGTCCGTATTTTCGTGCAGAACTTACAGTACTTGAATGCATACACTACGTCTATGCTTGGAATTACCTGAGAATTAATAAAACTGGATGTGTCTAGCAGAGAAGTGATTTGGTCACTCAACTTCATCGTTGCTCTGGTTACGGAAGACTCAGACACGCCATGCACAGGCTTTTAAAAATGTCGGCAAGAAATAACGTTACCCCCCAGCTCAAGTAAAATAAATGGCTGTACGAACAGCCTACAGAAATACTGCACATAAAAAATGGATTGCCGGCCCCTTGGACGCCTGCAAACCTCACTAAATCAAGCAATTAATGTCAGTTTAGCCTGCAAAGTCCGCATTCGCCTGGACCAATATCTTGTACGGGCTTGGTAAAACCCCTAATTGCCTAAGAGATACTATGTTTATATTATTGTTATTGTGTAGTATTTATTGTTTATAGTGTTGTAATAGGCTACTGTGTACTGTTTTTTTTTTACTTTATCTGTATTTTATTGCTTTTATTGTAAAGTACTTTGTGACTCATGTCTGTGAAAAGCGCTATATAAATAAATTATACTTACTTTCTTACTAATAATAGACCTGTTAATACTAATGGGCATAATAATTATAAGTTGTGCAGCCCTAATTAGTAAACACATGTAATACTGTATGTCAGGAGAATTTATTATCTTGTCAAACGTGAAGTAGCCTACATATTTTTAACCAATGTTAAACATTTTTTGTGCATGCACCCTAGGCCTATTATATCTCAACTCATGTAGAAATGGGAGCAAAAACAAAATGAATGTAGCAGAGGGCTTTAAAATGAATGTATAAAAAGCACAAATTTGTACATAAAAAAATCACCAGAATGAGTGTCTGCAACTCCAAATCTTTTGGGCTACAGGATCCCGGGCCCCCACCCCTTTACATTTGTCTTCCGACAGCAAACAATGGTGTCTCTCATTTTTCCAAATTCAAGGTGGCAACCCTATATAGAAAAAAGTAATATTTTAATCTCTTCATCAATAATTTATTGCGATTTCTAGATTTCTTTTAAATCCTACATGTCATACATAAATATCCAGCATTGTATGTGGATTCTGGCAATTAGATTTTGTGTGAATGCAAAAGACTGACTCAGGAGTGTGGAACACACACACAACAAATACAACTAATACAGTAACCTGCTCTAGTGAATTCAAACGCCAAGAGTCCGCTTCCAGCGTGAGTATTTAATAGAGCGTTCTGGGGGTTGACTGTGTAGAGGGCAGCTAGTGTTAAAATAACTGACAGGCCGCGCTACATTAGCCAACGTCTCCGTGGTTACGGGTCACCGCGGCGACGGTATCGAGGCCTTCTCTCCTCCTTGCTTTAATCTGTCCGACAATAACATGTACTCCCCCTTCCTGCTGAACTCCTGGCTTCACTAAGTAGTTTCCCAGCACGTTATACTTAGGAGAAAACTAATGGTATTAACAGATGAGAAGGAACGGGGGAGGAGGGGGGGGGTTAGACTAGAAAGAATTTCGATAGTTTAATAAATAACGAGAGCTTGGTTTGCATTTTGTTCGTACTGTAAAGCTACAGTACATGCCTTGATTTATCTCTGCATAGGCGATAGGTCTAAACTTTGTTTTGGTTTGACCAAACAAAAACTACTTTTGGAATTCTGTGGGAGCAATGACTCAATTGTGGGTTGCAGCTGACTTCAACAGCATGCTATATGAATCATTTTATATATCATCATATTATTATCATTATTAGTATTATTTGCATATTTGTTTTAGGTCGAAAATTGTAACGTTGACATTTCACAAATTTCACAAAACATTTTCATGCAGAAATTATCTGGAAAAACTACAACTGTGTGTTTACAGTATATCCTAGTGTGTGCGTGCGTGCATTTGTGTGTGTGTGTGTGCACGCGCACGCCTATTTGGTCGATTCAATTGACAGCGTAGGTGTGTTGATTACATTTCATAATCATTCAAGCGTGAGGAGATTGTCTGTTGATTGGGGGCCATGCTAATCCTTTTTAATTGACTGTCTAGTGTTATTACGGCAGCCCAGCAGCCAATTCAGCATTTCTTTTATTAGTCAGGTCAGTTCTTAGTGTTGAGTGTTCTGAAATAAATGTTCCAGTTGCTGAACAGTTGCAACATATCTAAATGTCAACTGAGGAACTATTTGTTCTCATATTTATGAACATAATGTTCTGCCTCAGGTCTGTCTGACTGGACAGACTTTAAAAGTCTTGAATAAAAAGAGACAAATCATTTCATGCTAAAATTAATGGATTTTACTGTACGTACTGCATTTAATCTCTGTCTGCAAAGCCTGGCCTTTACCAACCAGTGGGCCTACAGCCGCAATTCACACAGTTAAACAATAGTGCATTTCCCAAGGAGAAAAGCGGGATTTATTTAAGACAGTATTTAGACTATGAAAAAATAAAGCCACTACAAATGTTTTTTTGCAAATGACCGTTGACAAAAAGATATCTTCTGTAACCAGCTTTCCTTTTAATAAACTGCTTTTAGAGAACAACCTGAAGAATGTCGCTGAAACCCATCACACCATGAGCACAAGCTATGTGACTTCACTCACTGAGCCCCTGTTAACGGGGATTTGAGACGATCCTCAAGTGATAGCTTCTAGCAGATAGACTGTAGCTGAAGGTATCCTTGGTTAACTGCTTTTACAGAAGGACCCAGACAGTCTGACACGCTAGAGTTGTTTTTCAACCAAAAGCTTACCGTACACACTATTGTAGAGGTATAATATCACATAATAGACTGTGAGTTTACTATCTCACAAGCATGAGATGGAAGTGGAAATGTTAAAGTGACAAATCCGGCCAGGAAATTGGTTTGTAAAAAGGAATGATTACCGTATGACTATGGTCATTACACCAACTATCACAGCAGAATAATTTGGGAGCAACTCTTAATTCCCCAAGGCCCACAATTTGGCCACATCTTTGAATCTGTATTTTCCATAATTGCATATGGACCATGTTACAGCAGTGATTGGTTTTACAGACATAAAAGTAGAGCACATGTCAGTGACTGGCGGGTTCAGCTCCCCAAAGAACGGGCGGCATTTCCATTCTATGAACATGGAGTCTTGCTTGACCACACACAGTATCCTTTACCCATCCATCCAGAGCTATGCCGCAGGAATCAGCAGCAAACTGTCAACAATATCAAATTCTTCCTGGCAGAAGACAATAGTTCAAGTAGCAAACAACCTCCAGCCAGTACGCAGATGTATTCGCTAATATTACTTTCAAATAAATGTCCTAGTATCTAGTTTGTTTTCAGAAATCTTACATTACATGCACTGTATTTACCAGAACTGTAACATTTAAGCAAATTCAACATGGATTTGAATGGCGCACAATCAATCAACCACACATACAATTTAAAACAAAATTAACAACATCGATTTTGTAAGACCAAAGCTCTTCCCAGCACAAACAAAGTGAGCCTTCTATTTGTCTGCCGTCCTCACCAGGAAGTGAGCTCGCTCATCCGAGGCAAAGCGACAAGGGCCTCAAAGCGTGTGTGGCGACAGTCCTGTGTAGTCTATAAACTGTCATGTCACCGCCCACGCAAAGCTTTGTCTCGCTACTGTGTCACAAAAGAGACTGTTAGGGACACAAAGGCCAGACTGGAAGAAAGACACAGAGGGTGGAGAGGACAATACCCAGAGAGTAGGGGAGAACGCAGTTCCCAGACAGACAGAAAAAAAAGGTAGAACAGACACTCCCCCGAAGAGAGGAAAGGTCAAATGCATTAAGGAGCAAGTACATTTTAATCCCTTCTTCATACCACAGCCAAGCGGGCGTGAATGAATAAGTGGGTGACTGGCAAGGCAATACTGGAGCGTTTGCCAAGCCTTTGACTACATAATGAAAGGGGAGGAAGAACAAGAGAGCTTCTCGTAATTTTGGGGGGAAAAGTGGGGGACCTCAACAAGCTAGGTCATAATCTGCTATGCCCACCTATAAGTCACTGCTCACACACCACAGAGAAAAGAGTAAACTGCTTATTTCAGAAGTCTCAGACCACAGGAAACCCTAAACTACATGTCATCATTTTTGTTCACATACTTCCTGTATTCTCTGCAGAAGGAAAAAAAAGAATGTTGAATTGGCGGTAAAGGAAGGAATGAGAAAGAGAGAGAGAGAGAGAGAGAGAGAGAGAGAGGGGAACATGGCTATTTAATAAGTGGCTTTGCTCTTCATATGCTAGATTGATAGTTTCCTTAAACGGCCTAGCCCACGGGCGAATGTAAGTCAGCGCAGTTCCCGTCAGTTTGAGTGGTGGACAAACAAAGGCAAACCAATGGCTGCGCTCTGAGCGCCAGCCAAGGTAAATGTCTGGACACACAGCCAGTGAATGGAACGGAGATGAACCCAGAGCGAGATGGGACACGAAACTAAGAGAGCATGAAAGAGAAAAGCGAGAGAGAGAGAGAGAGAGAGATGATGAGGCGTTCATACAGCTGATGCTGATGACATTCTAGAATGGAGAACTCATCTCAGACACAGTGCTGCACGGATGGCTGGCCTTGGGATGGGCTCTGAGTAATGCCTGGATTTTCGGTGACATGGCCTATCACTCGATGAGAACTCTCCCAGGGCTCCCTGCGTGCGTTTGTGTACGTGCGTGTGCGTGTTTTTGTATGTGTGTGTACACATTTGTGTGTGTGTGTGTGTGTGTGTGTGTGTATGTGTGTGTTTTGTGTACACATTTGTTTGTGTGTGTGTTTGTGCGTGTGTGTCCAAGGTGTGTGTCCTTTCCCTCATTGAAGAGAAACCTGTGGCAGCATTAATAATAAATACAGTAGAATTATTCATTATTATATACAGCCTGTAAACGTCCTTCACAGAACTCTCACTGTTATAGTAATAGAAGCAGGTTAACTAGCAAAACTTCACATTGAGT
>JAODLL010071125.1:0-16662 GCA_026546735.1 Forbesichthys agassizii | reverse complement strand
AATAAATACTGGATTTATGGAGATACATTTGAAGTATTATTACATGTGCTCATAACTGGAAATAAGTAAAAATACAAGAAAACATTTATTACAAAAACTGACCATTCCAATGACCTGTGAAACATACAGCTTTGAAATTCGATGAGCCATTTTCTTTTGTGTATATACAGGAACTTTCTGTATTAGTGACATTAGAAGATGCATTTGCGATGGCGTATGATAAGAGGTGTATATAATCAGACCTGGGCTTGTTTGACTTGAATGCACTAAGGCGTGATGATATGTCTGGTAAAGGTGATCAGTTGTGTACAGTATATTGGTAGTAAGGGTCACATACTCATTATGGCTGCTATTTGAAAATACTATTGGAGGAACTACAGTGGAACATATTCATTGTTGACGTGTGCACTACGCAGCCTCCAACGTTCCATGCAATTTGTAGATTTCCAGTTCTAAAGGTCTATTGAACCTGATACAATAGGGGTCATTGTTTTTCAAACGAAACCAACAAAATCGCCAACACGGTTCTAATAGCTCTTGAATAGAATTTGGGGAAGCTTAACATGTGGTCAACACGTAATTCATATGACCCTCCTTTTAAGTCATGGCAAAACATCTCCCTGAATCACATGTTAGTCATTCAAGACGCAGAATAATTGTCTGTGTTGACATGTTCTAATCAAATCTAATCCAAGGATGAAAGCAGATGAACCTAGTAGGATAGTTATCTCACTGCTAGTGGAATATATTACACCAGTTTTATATTTGGATCTGACATTATCATTTATCCAGTGGAAAAGCTGAACAAAACATAACACAATCAATACAGCCATGATTGAGTGGGAGACATTTGGTTGTGTTGTTCTGTTGTATTCTTGTTAAAACTGATTTAATGACTCCTAAACACTGTATGTTTCATGTGTTGTCACACACAATTGCATTAAAGCTCAATGGCGCTCTGTATTTGAAAAGCAATTTATGCTGTGCTATGCTTTTATCTATCAAGGCCTTTGTGCATTTAGGTTGAAGTCTTTCATCCACTCCCATAGATGACTATGAAGGATTACAGTACAGACAAAATAATTGCTGTTATTAAGACGATACAAATGGCCTGTCTCCTCCATAATATCAGCTGTTTTGGCAGAGATGTCTCATTCAGGAAATGTTCCCAGTTGGCTCTCATGGTCTTGTGGAAAACATTATGGAGAATGTGTCTGGCAGTTTGATTGTTGGTTGATCCAATGAAGGTTGTTTTATGTAGGAGTCTGCCAGGTCAACCCTTTAACAAACTGCAGTCGATTTGATATGCTTTGATACGCTTTGGACAAGATATCTGTTTTATAATTGTTTAAACATTGGCTCACTGTTATTGTTGTTTTACTGCAGGGAATTTCCTTAATTAATCAATTATTTATGGGGATGTACTGTAGAATAAACAGTTTCATTTCCTCAAGAGAATATTTTGTCTTTGTAGAAGGCAGTGTTAACATTTTAAGTGACTGTTTAGAAGGCTGTACCATTATGAGACCAATATGACACATACATCTACCTGTGGGCACTAGGAAGTTTTGTAGGAGCAGATTGGACTGACGTTTTTTCACCATAGCCTTAGTTTAGTTACCTATACTGGCTTCTACTGGTTAATGAAAACAAAACCAAATAGATTGCCATTAAGGAAGGTTATACTGAATGAAAGGAGTGTTATCAAGCCCTTAAATCAGATGAGTAGACACTGTATTTAATGACTTCCTGGGTTGGATTATGATGTGGATTAATAATTAACTTACGATAAATTGCATTGTTGTTCTTTACCCCTACAACACAGCATGGTGGTTTGAAAGGGCAAGCAGTAATTATCTATGTTCATTCCACTGCAGACCTTATAAACTGACATTACCCCAGAGAGATGCTGGCCTCATGCTGTCTCATGACAGCATGTGAGAACCAATGAAATATAGCGGTTGAATTCTTAACTCAATGACACAGGAACAGAATACCAGTCTTAACTGGGGAGTGAGGTCATTCCTCCTTTTTGTTAGGCTATTTTAAAGTTTTATTAACAGGTGGTCATTCGAGATGCAATGACCGGAAGTGTTAAATTACATGACAGTTAGAGCTTGGAGGATTTATTTACAAGCTTCTTATTTTAGGGCTACACAAGCATTATTTGTATATCTGACACATTTCAATGAATATCCGTTTGTAGATCATTAAAGTTTTATTCTAATAATTTTTAAATTATTTGATAAATATTCATCCAGAGATACTGTACACACACATTTCCAGAAACGTCTAGAGGTTTACATTTCACTTGGATGACTCTCCTTATTGTAACAGACACAGCAGGCCAAATGGGGGGTTGAATGATCTGTATATTGTTAATAACATTAGACAGCGAATAGTATTTTGCCTTCATTGAGCAACTTCACAAGGAAACCACCACATGTAGAACTGAGATTTTTTAACCAACAACTTTTTGCACTCTTGGTAATACCTAAGATTATTACAACACATCCATAATGCTCACACAGTCTTCTTCAATGGGAAGTGACACTGTGAGAGAGAATGTGGCCAATCCTTACAGATTGCAATCAGGAAACATCAGAAGCGTGAGACAGACAGCACATGGTGTTCTTGACAGAACATCCACAGGTGATGCCACAGTGTAACATGGACTCATTCATAATTGAGAGGTTTTCCACTACTCAAGCGGATAAAATCACAAGGTCAAGGTTACCCATTTGCGGTCAAGGAGAAGGTTTCCTTTCCTAAGGAATGAATGGCGATAACTCTAGACTTACCAACATTTCTAAATGACTAAATAAAGCGGTAGTGTGTACAATTTAGTAATTTCCTAATTATTTAAAAACCTTTTGTTTTTGTAAGGGTATTTCCATTTGAAGTAATATGCATAATTCCTAAATCAATGCCTTTTTTGCAAAAAATCTCTGTTAAATCGGTTAAAGCCCCACTATGCAATAATTTGTATTTTTCTTGTCCCCTCCCCCTACAGTTTCGGAGTGTAATTTATTATATGCCATGCTGCCGTAAATACTAATTGTGCAGTCGTACAAGTTAATTTGCTTACAGGTTGAAGAATACACAACCGTTGTTCTGATTAAAAATGCTACCGTAGCATGCAAATCCATTGCAGTCTTCATAAAGATGTTACCAAGACATGCTACCCATATTCTTAAGCCCCAGACACACTGTAAGCAAACCGCTCGTCGCATATCGCTTTGTATCTGAAAATTGGCCGCTTGTTGACAATCCAGGCTTTGGTTGCCTAGGTATCCCTCTTATATTTCCCACCCAAAATGTTTCAGTAAATCTGTCAGTCAATGATATCCTTAGCTCCAATTGGTAGTCTCCTCAATCGTATAGTAGATGTTGAAATTAGTTTAACACGGTAGCCGCCCATTTAATGTCGCCAACAGTTATTTTGCTTGTTGTTGCTTTAAGTCGCTGAATCACATTGACTTTCCATCGTCTCTCGTCACTACTACGTTGCTAGTCGCTTGCAGTGTGTCCGGGGCTTTACAGTGTAGGGTACAGTACATGGAGTATTATTTGACTGGGAATATTGATTGATCAAAATAATTTGTCAGAATACAAAGAGCCATGTTAACTGAGAAGGTAGACTATGCATTTTTACGTATTGTGACTTCCGTAATTTAACACAAATTAATGTCAAACACCTTTAGTTTCTAAATGCAGCTTGTGTTTTCAGCTCAAATACTGTACACTGTTTGCTAAGTGATCGAATGTGTAGTGTAAGCTAATTCATTACAAGCTAGCTGCAATGTTTGTTTGCAAGGTTGCAAATGTTTAAGGTTTATTATAATTTGTCATCAGATTGCTAGACTTAACAATATAATTTGCGGTGTGATTAATGTATTTCTGTGCATGCTATCCTGAAAATGAACAAGATGTCTAGATAAGAAATCTCATCCAGAGAAATTTGAAAACTCTGAGAGACAGGCATTACGCAAATAATGTTGCATCCTACATTGTAATCTTAACACATTACATTAATATCTTGCTGTTGGACTTTAGCCGAGAGACCGATTATTATTTTTATTTTTTTATTTTTATATTTTATTATTATTATTTGATCACTTTGCCACTTCTATGATGACCCTCATACTTCATTCTGACCATAACAAGCTATCTTCTTCAAGCTAAAGACTTAGTTGGTTCAGTCAAGTCTGTTTATTAGACACTTCATATCCACATTACAGTCTCAAAGGGATGCACAGGACCACATTTCACATGGAAACAGACAACACCACCTGGTAGTGTTGCTGTGCGCATTGCTCAGTTCTCATGAGAGGCTCCATGCCTGATCCACAAAATACAATCAAATATATGGGGCAATTACACTCCCTATATTACAAGTTCAAAAATAGTCAGCGACTATATGGGAATACCCTTTTTGTTAAATTTCACAAATGTCTACTCTCTGTCTGTAGCAGTTTTATTAGAAGAGCAAAGGCTTTTCTCAATGGAAAATCACATTTCACATTGGTAGCTTTTATCCAAAGCAACTGATAATGAATGTCTTATGTTTGTATCATGTGGGCTGTATTGTATTCATTCAGACCAATAACAATTATGGAACTTTTTCTTTCTCAGATTATTTGATAAATTATGGACTCGACTATTTGACCAATGAACCACTCAAAGAAATATGAACAGTTTGGGAGCACAGCATACACAGACAAGCACGAAGATGAAAGAAGTAGCTGCACAGCGAATGCTAAACCAAAGTCCATTATAGGCAAGGCATGTCTGGTCACTCAGCAAATATATTGTGCAGTTGTTAGAAAGACCGTATCTAAATAATTGTGAAGAGAGCCATAACTCTAGCCTGGTTATATGGGAATACACTTTTTGTTAAATTTCACAAAAATCTGCTCTCCGTCTGTAGCAGTTTTATTAGAATATATTCGAAGGGCAAAGGCTTTTCTCAATAGAAAATATGTTTTCACTCTTCTTCTGACATTTCTACTGCAAGAGTGGATTTAATAACAGGCTTTGCTGTTTCACAGGTTCATCCAATCACCTGCCAAGTATTTTTCTGAAACCGCCTGCCCTTTCAAAACAGTCAATGGACGGCTCCCCAAATGGATGTGTCAGACACGGATGGATATCTGGCATGTCAGGTTAGATAACATTATCCTAGCCTTGGCAATGTACAGCATGTCCGATGTATGGGCGGAGCTTCTGAGGGAGCACCCTATAGCATTATAGCAGGTGTTTTTGTTTTGCATATTTCTCCTGAATCCCTGACTCCACCTTTTTAAGAGGAACTAATTTTAGCCAAAGTCATACCACCATTGTCTTCTAATACAAATCCAAGGATCATAAATAGAGAATATACCAATGCGTATACATAATATTGCCTATGTCTTAATGGATTCCCATATAAGCTCAACTCTGCCCTTGTGGCTGATGTAAAAATAATTATCAATCCGCTAAACCTGTGTCCATTATGTAATGATTTAGGGACAGTAGAATATAGACTTGTTCCTCTGTTGTGTTTCTTCTGTGTAGTATGGTAAATAAAAGGGTGGATGCAAATTGATGACAAAGCTCCATTTTCTTGGCTCCTCACTTCAGCTATCAGGCTATAGTACTCTTGTCCTGGGGACCTGAGTGCAATAACCAAACCCTGCTGCATTAGTTCAGGGATCGAGTGTGTTGACATTGCTCACTGGTGTCCACCCATGCTGTACCAAGTGTGAAAAAACAGACTAGCTAAAAGGGTTGTAGCATGCACTTCACTAAACCCAGAACTTTGTGCAACAAGCTTTATCAGCTGTAAGAACGGGTGCATTGTGGATAGTTTAAGATATCTTAAAATTATCTTAGTTGTGCTATTAGGCTCACCTAGATATTACCGTATATTTACAAAGGTTTTTATTTTAGTTAATTCAGAGACTTAAAAGTGACCACTTAAAGATTATGAATGGAACTCTTTGAGAAGTCCATAACAGCAAATATGGCGGGTGGAAGAAAAGAGTCAATCATCTGTTTTATAATGGCCAAACTTAACCTTTTAGCCAATTTTGTGGTTGCTAATGCAAGCAGACTTAACTGTATGCAGTGGAAGTATATACTGAGGGAGGCATTTTGGGGCAAAGTCAACAAATGTTTTAAAGTGTAATTGCACCTTAAAATGTGTTTATTGAGCTGTAAATTGAGTAATAGGATTGATCTGTGATTGATAATGCTGGTGTTAATTTTTACAAAACATGACATTTTGACATTTTTTGGGCTGAAAACGGAACTACTCGTCATATCCTTTAAAAATCACCCCAAGACCTGGATGGTTTTCATCAGTACACAGTACGCTCATACGTCATCAAATGCAAATGTTAATGGGGGACTTTCAACCCCTCCCCTCCCCTAACTCAGCTCCTTGACACATTTTTCAAAGTTGTAGTGAGTGGAGTCAGGCTCAGAGCTGGGGTGCAGTTACACTTGAAGCATTTTTATTGTCCGTTTGACTCGTGAATGTTTACAATAGGCTATGCAGTTTCTCTGTGAGAGTTATGGTTCTGCAGAACTATTGCTTCCATCTCAGTTTGTTTTTGCTGAGATTATACTGTAGTGTGTAAACCCTGTTTGCAAAAGTGTTTTCACAGCCACCCTGTTGGCGGACCAATTGGGGTGGGCATGTGTGATGAGTTTAAAGTCAAGCATTTTTCGAAATGGTGGTAGAGCTAAATGAGGTGATCAAAACAGTTGTAGTAAAGCTGATTGGTTAAAGGCTGTCCAATAGTTTCAAAATAAACCAGAGGGGGCATCGATTGTTAACACTTCCCAATGGAGCGTTGCCAGACTATATTCATGAAGTGAATATTGTGTCTGGTAACCAGGCTAGAGTTATGGCTCTCTTTACATTTATTTAGATACGGTCTTTCTAACAACTGCCCAATATATTTGCTGAGTGACCAGACATGCCTTGCCTATAATGGACTTTGGTTTAGCATTCGCTGTGCAGCTACTTCTTTCATCTTCGTGCTTGTCTGTGTATGCTGTGCTCCCAAACTGTTCATATTTCTTTGAGTGGTTCATTGGTCAAATAGTCGAGTCCATAATTTATCAAATAATCTGAGAAAGAAAAAGTTCCATATTGGTCTGAATGAATACAATACAGCCCACATGATAAAAACACAAGACATTCACTATTAGTTTCTTTGGATAAAAGCTACCAATAAATTACGTAGTTGGAGTTAATTTGACTAGTTCTCACATGATGGAATACAGGGTAATTTCTTGTTAGGGTTTTTGCTTTCCACCCAGGTTTATCGCCCACTGCTTAAAAATCCCCCTGTGTACTTTCACTTTTTTTTTTTATTCGGATTGCTTCCCATACAGCGGCATTGTCATTTCTCAGCCACGCTAGCTAAGGTATCACAAACCCACTCAAGTTTCAGAACACAAACTATCCTATACGGCTGAATGGTTTTCTTTTTAGGGCCACCTGATAGTCATGACGTGTCTTTTTAAACTCTGACATGCTCCTGGTATTTGTTCCCTATCACTTCAACTATAAAATAGATAGATTAAGATAAAGCACTTCTTTTCTCCGAAGGTGTCAGTGATAAAGCTTCCTCAGTCTTGTGCTATAGAAATGGCAGTGCCAAGTATACCAAGTTCCAACTGATTCCAACATATAAACTGAAGACATATAAAGTGGCAGCTCTAAAGAGCTTATGATCCAATGTGTTTTCATGTAGGCTAGAACACACCTCCACTGATGCTTATGATCAAGTAATTTACATTTACTGCATTTCGCAACAATTTTACTAATCGTCTGGTTTGTTGATACCTTAATTGTCATTATGTGTCTGAGCAAAATTTGCACTACACTTAAAAAGGATTATGTAATTTTTAGGAGGTACCCCTGTTCAAATAAGGACTAACCAAATTTCCCAATGAGAAAAATGTATAACTTTCAATATGATCAATTAACAGTCTGCTATTAACTCACATGTTGCAAAATTGAATGTTTTGGCTGCCACACATTCCCACTAGATAATACTGGTGTTTGTCAATTACAAGATCGCCAAGTACATAAAGTAGGGATTGCACAATACAGTTTTTTTGGTCATGATATCGATACAGATACCGGAACTTTGAGTATCAGCCGATACCGAGTACCGATCCGAAATTAACTTTTAAGTTAAGTTGCAAAGTATATGACAGCCAATCTCTATTTTAGGCTGTCATATATTTTTTCCTATTTTAGGACTTGCATATATATATATATATATGTATGTGTATATGTATGTGTATATATATGTATATATATATATGTATATACATATATATATATACATATATATACACATACATATACACATACATATATATATATATATATGCAAGTCCTAAAATAGGAAAAAATATATGACAGCCTAAAATAGAGATTGGCTGTCATATACTTTGCAACTTAACTTAAAAGTTAATTTCGGATCGGTACTCGGTATCGGCTGATACTCAAAGTTCCGGTATCTGTATCGATATCATGACCAAAAAAACTGTATTGTGCAATCCCTACTTTATGTACTTGGCGATCTTGTAATTGACAAACACCAGTATTATCTAGTGGGAATGTGTGGCAGCCAAAACATTCAATTTTGCAACATGTGAGTTAATAGCAGACTGTTAATTGATCATATTGAAAGTTATACATTTTTCTCATTGGGAAATTTGGTTAGTCCTTATTTGAACAGGGGTACCTCCTAAAAATTACATAATCCTTTTTAAGTGTAGTGCAAATTTTGCTCAGACACATAATGACAATTAAGGTATCAACAAACCAGACGATTAGTAAAATTGTTGCGAAATGCAGTAAATGTAAATTACTTGATCATAAGCATCAGTGGAGGTGTGTTCTAGCCTACATGAAAACACATTGGATCATAAGCTCTTTAGAGCTGCCACTTTATATGTCTTCAGTTTATATGTTGGAATCAGTTGGAACTTGGTATACTTGGCACTGCCATTTCTATAGCACAAGACTGAGGAAGCTTTATCACTGACACCTTCGGAGAAAAGAAGTGCTTTATCTTAATCTATCTATTTTATAGTTGAAGTGATAGGGAACAAATACCAGGAGCATGTCAGAGTTTAAAAAGACACGTCATGACTATCAGGTGGCCCTAAAAAGAAAACCATTCAGCCGTATAGGATAGTTTGTGTTCTGAAACTTGAGTGGGTTTGTGATACCTTAGCTAGCGTGGCTGAGAAATGACAATGCCGCTGTATGGGAAGCAATCCGAATAAAAAAAAAAAGTGAAAGTACACAGGGGGATTTTTAAGCAGTGGGCGATAAACCTGGGTGGAAAGCAAAAACCCTAACAAGAAATTACCCTGTATTCCATCATGTGAGAACTAGTCAAATTAACTCCAACTACGTAATTTATTGGTAGCTTTTATCCAAAGAAACTAATAGTGAATGTCTTGTGTTTTTATCATGTGGGCTGTATTGTATTCATTCAGACCAATATGGAACTTTTTCTTTCTCAGATTATTTGATAAATTATGGACTCGACTATTTGACCAATGAACCACTCAAAGAAATATGAACAGTTTGGGAGCACAGCATACACAGACAAGCACGAAGATGAAAGAAGTAGCTGCACAGCGAATGCTAAACCAAAGTCCATTATAGGCAAGGCATGTCTGGTCACTCAGCAAATATATTGGGCAGTTGTTAGAAAGACCGTATCTAAATAAATGTAAAGAGAGCCATAACTCTAGCCTGGTTACCAGACACAATATTCACTTCATGAATATAGTCTGGCAACGCTCCATTGGGAAGTGTTAACAATCGATGCCCCCTCTGGTTTATTTTGAAACTATTGGACAGCCTTTAACCAATCAGCTTTACTACAACTGTTTTGATCACCTCATTTAGCTCTACCACCATTTCGAAAAATGCTTGACTTTAAACTCATCACACATGCCCACCCCAATTGGTCCGCCAACAGGGTGGCTGTGAAAACACTTTTGCAAACAGGGTTTACACACTACAGTATAATCTCAGCAAAAACAAACTGAGATGGAAGCAATAGTTCTGCAGAACCATAACTCTCACAGAGAAACTGCATAGCCTATTGTAAACATTCACGAGTCAAACGGACAATAAAAATGCTTCAAGTGTAACTGCACCCCAGCTCTGAGCCTGACTCCACTCACTACAACTTTGAAAAATGTGTCAAGGAGCTGAGTTAGGGGAGGGGAGGGGTTGAAAGTCCCCCATTAACATTTGCATTTGATGACGTATGAGCGTACTGTGTACTGATGAAAACCATCCAGGTCTTGGGGTGATTTTTAAAGGATATGACGAGTAGTTCCGTTTTCAGCCCAAAAAATGTCAAAATGTCATGTTTTGTAAAAATTAACACCAGCATTATCAATCACAGATCAATCCTATTACTCAATTTACAGCTCAATAAACACATTTTAAGGTGCAATTACACTTTAAAACATTTGTTGACTTTGCCCCAAAATGCCTCCCTCAGTATATACTTCCACTGCATACAGTTAAGTCTGCTTGCATTAGCAACCACAAAATTGGCTAAAAGGTTAAGTTTGGCCATTATAAAACAGATGATTGACTCTTTTCTTCCACCCGCCATATTTGCTGTTATGGACTTCTCAAAGAGTTCCATTCATAATCTTTAAGTGGTCACTTTTAAGTCTCTGAATTAACTAAAATAAAAACCTTTGTAAATATACGGTAATATCTAGGTGAGCCTAATAGCACAACTAAGATAATTTTAAGATATCTTAAACTATCCACAATGCACCCGTTCTTACAGCTGATAAAGCTTGTTGCACAAAGTTCTGGGTTTAGTGAAGTGCATGCTACAACCCTTTTAGCTAGTCTGTTTTTTCACACTTGGTACAGCATGGGTGGACACCAGTGAGCAATGTCAACACACTCGATCCCTGAACTAATGCAGCAGGGTTTGGTTATTGCACTCAGGTCCCCAGGACAAGAGTACTATAGCCTGATAGCTGAAGTGAGGAGCCAAGAAAATGGAGCTTTGTCATCAATTTGCATCCACCCTTTTATTTACCATACTACACAGAAGAAACACAACAGAGGAACAAGTCTATATTCTACTGTCCCTAAATCATTACATAATGGACACAGGTTTAGCGGATTGATAATTATTTTTACATCAGCCACAAGGGCAGAGTTGAGCTTATATGGGAATCCATTAAGACATAGGCAATATTATGTATACGCATTGGTATATTCTCTATTTATGATCCTTGGATTTGTATTAGAAGACAATGGTGGTATGACTTTGGCTAAAATTAGTTCCTCTTAAAAAGGTGGAGTCAGGGATTCAGGAGAAATATGCAAAACAAAAACACCTGCTATAATGCTATAGGGTGCTCCCTCAGAAGCTCCGCCCATACATCGGACATGCTGTACATTGCCAAGGCTAGGATAATGTTATCTAACCTGACATGCCAGATATCCATCCGTGTCTGACACATCCATTTGGGGAGCCGTCCATTGACTGTTTTGAAAGGGCAGGCGGTTTCAGAAAAATACTTGGCAGGTGATTGGATGAACCTGTGAAACAGCAAAGCCTGTTATTAAATCCACTCTTGCAGTAGAAATGTCAGAAGAAGAGTGAAAACATATTTTCTATTGAGAAAAGCCTTTGCCCTTCGAATATATTCTAATAAAACTGCTACAGACGGAGAGCAGATTTTTGTGAAATTTAACAAAAAGTGTATTCCCATATAACCAGGCTAGAGTTATGGCTCTCTTCACAATTATTTAGATACGGTCTTTCTAACAACTGCACAATATATTTGCTGAGTGACCAGACATGCCTTGCCTATAATGGACTTTGGTTTAGCATTCGCTGTGCAGCTACTTCTTTCATCTTCGTGCTTGTCTGTGTATGCTGTGCTCCCAAACTGTTCATATTTCTTTGAGTGGTTCATTGGTCAAATAGTCGAGTCCATAATTTATCAAATAATCTGAGAAAGAAAAAGTTCCATAATTGTTATTGGTCTGAATGAATACAATACAGCCCACATGATACAAACATAAGACATTCATTATCAGTTGCTTTGGATAAAAGCTACCAATGTGAAATGTGATTTTCCATTGAGAAAAGCCTTTGCTCTTCTAATAAAACTGCTACAGACAGAGAGTAGACATTTGTGAAATTTAACAAAAAGGGTATTCCCATATAGTCGCTGACTATTTTTGAACTTGTAATATAGGGAGTGTAATTGCCCCATATATTTGATTGTATTTTGTGGATCAGGCATGGAGCCTCTCATGAGAACTGAGCAATGCGCACAGCAACACTACCAGGTGGTGTTGTCTGTTTCCATGTGAAATGTGGTCCTGTGCATCCCTTTGAGACTGTAATGTGGATATGAAGTGTCTAATAAACAGACTTGACTGAACCAACTAAGTCTTTAGCTTGAAGAAGATAGCTTGTTATGGTCAGAATGAAGTATGAGGGTCATCATAGAAGTGGCAAAGTGATCAAATAATAATAATAAAATATAAAAATAAAAAAATAAAAATAATAATCGGTCTCTCGGCTAAAGTCCAACAGCAAGATATTAATGTAATGTGTTAAGATTACAATGTAGGATGCAACATTATTTGCGTAATGCCTGTCTCTCAGAGTTTTCAAATTTCTCTGGATGAGATTTCTTATCTAGACATCTTGTTCATTTTCAGGATAGCATGCACAGAAATACATTAATCACACCGCAAATTATATTGTTAAGTCTAGCAATCTGATGACAAATTATAATAAACCTTAAACATTTGCAACCTTGCAAACAAACATTGCAGCTAGCTTGTAATGAATTAGCTTACACTACACATTCGATCACTTAGCAAACAGTGTACAGTATTTGAGCTGAAAACACAAGCTGCATTTAGAAACTAAAGGTGTTTGACATTAATTTGTGTTAAATTACGGAAGTCACAATACGTAAAAATGCATAGTCTACCTTCTCAGTTAACATGGCTCTTTGTATTCTGACAAATTATTTTGATCAATCAATATTCCCAGTCAAATAATACTCCATGTACTGTACCCTACACTGTAAAGCCCCGGACACACTGCAAGCGACTAGCAACGTAGTAGTGACGAGAGACGATGGAAAGTCAATGTGATTCAGCGACTTAAAGCAACAACAAGCAAAATAACTGTTGGCGACATTAAATGGGCGGCTACCGTGTTAAACTAATTTCAACATCTACTATACGATTGAGGAGACTACCAATTGGAGCTAAGGATATCATTGACTGACAGATTTACTGAAACATTTTGGGTGGGAAATATAAGAGGGATACCTAGGCAACCAAAGCCTGGATTGTCAACAAGCGGCCAATTTTCAGATACAAAGCGATATGCGACGAGCGGTTTGCTTACAGTGTGTCTGGGGCTTAAGAATATGGGTAGCATGTCTTGGTAACATCTTTATGAAGACTGCAATGGATTTGCATGCTACGGTAGCATTTTTAATCAGAACAACGGTTGTGTATTCTTCAACCTGTAAGCAAATTAACTTGTACGACTGCACAATTAGTATTTACGGCAGCATGGCATATAATAAATTACACTCCGAAACTGTAGGGGGAGGGGACAAGAAAAATACAAATTATTGCATAGTGGGGCTTTAACCGATTTAACAGAGATTTTTTGCAAAAAAGGCATTGATTTAGGAATTATGCATATTACTTCAAATGGAAATACCCTTACAAAAACAAAAGGTTTTTAAATAATTAGGAAATTACTAAATTGTACACACTACCGCTTTATTTAGTCATTTAGAAATGTTGGTAAGTCTAGAGTTATCGCCATTCATTCCTTAGGAAAGGAAACCTTCTCCTTGACCGCAAATGGGTAACCTTGACCTTGTGATTTTATCCGCTTGAGTAGTGGAAAACCTCTCAATTATGAATGAGTCCATGTTACACTGTGGCATCACCTGTGGATGTTCTGTCAAGAACACCATGTGCTGTCTGTCTCACGCTTCTGATGTTTCCTGATTGCAATCTGTAAGGATTGGCCACATTCTCTCTCACAGTGTCACTTCCCATTGAAGAAGACTGTGTGAGCATTATGGATGTGTTGTAATAATCTTAGGTATTACCAAGAGTGCAAAAAGTTGTTGGTTAAAAAATCTCAGTTCTACATGTGGTGGTTTCCTTGTGAAGTTGCTCAATGAAGGCAAAATACTATTCGCTGTCTAATGTTATTAACAATATACAGATCATTCAACCCCCCATTTGGCCTGCTGTGTCTGTTACAATAAGGAGAGTCATCCAAGTGAAATGTAAACCTCTAGACGTTTCTGGAAATGTGTGTGTACAGTATCTCTGGATGAATATTTATCAAATAATTTAAAAATTATTAGAATAAAACTTTAATGATCTACAAACGGATATTCATTGAAATGTGTCAGATATACAAATAATGCTTGTGTAGCCCTAAAATAAGAAGCTTGTAAATAAATCCTCCAAGCTCTAACTGTCATGTAATTTAACACTTCCGGTCATTGCATCTCGAATGACCACCTGTTAATAAAACTTTAAAATAGCCTAACAAAAAGGAGGAATGACCTCACTCCCCAGTTAAGACTGGTATTCTGTTCCTGTGTCATTGAGTTAAGAATTCAACCGCTATATTTCATTGGTTCTCACATGCTGTCATGAGACAGCATGAGGCCAGCATCTCTCTGGGGTAATGTCAGTTTATAAGGTCTGCAGTGGAATGAACATAGATAATTACTGCTTGCCCTTTCAAACCACCATGCTGTGTTGTAGGGGTAAAGAACAACAATGCAATTTATCGTAAGTTAATTATTAATCCACATCATAATCCAACCCAGGAAGTCATTAAATACAGTGTCTACTCATCTGATTTAAGGGCTTGATAACACTCCTTTCATTCAGTATAACCTTCCTTAATGGCAATCTATTTGGTTTTGTTTTCATTAACCAGTAGAAGCCAGTATAGGTAACTAAACTAAGGCTATGGTGAAAAAACGTCAGTCCAATCTGCTCCTACAAAACTTCCTAGTGCCCACAGGTAGATGTATGTGTCATATTGGTCTCATAATGGTACAGCCTTCTAAACAGTCACTTAAAATGTTAACACTGCCTTCTACAAAGACAAAATATTCTCTTGAGGAAATGAAACTGTTTATTCTACAGTACATCCCCATAAATAATTGATTAATTAAGGAAATTCCCTGCAGTAAAACAACAATAACAGTGAGCCAATGTTTAAACAATTATAAAACAGATATCTTGTCCAAAGCGTATCAAAGCATATCAAATCGACTGCAGTTTGTTAAAGGGTTGACCTGGCAGACTCCTACATAAAACAACCTTCATTGGATCAACCAACAATCAAACTGCCAGACACATTCTCCATAATGTTTTCCACAAGACCATGAGAGCCAACTGGGAACATTTCCTGAATGAGACATCTCTGCCAAAACAGCTGATATTATGGAGGAGACAGGCCATTTGTATCGTCTTAATAACAGCAATTATTTTGTCTGTACTGTAATCCTTCATAGTCATCTATGGGAGTGGATGAAAGACTTCAACCTAAATGCACAAAGGCCTTGATAGATAAAAGCATAGCACAGCATAAATTGCTTTTCAAATACAGAGCGCCATTGAGCTTTAATGCAATTGTGTGTGACAACACATGAAACATACAGTGTTTAGGAGTCATTAAATCAGTTTTAACAAGAATACAACAGAACAACACAACCAAATGTCTCCCACTCAATCATGGCTGTATTGATTGTGTTATGTTTTGTTCAGCTTTTCCACTGGATAAATGATAATGTCAGATCCAAATATAAAACTGGTGTAATATATTCCACTAGCAGTGAGATAACTATCCTACTAGGTTCATCTGCTTTCATCCTTGGATTAGATTTGATTAGAACATGTCAACACAGACAATTATTCTGCGTCTTGAATGACTAACATGTGATTCAGGGAGATGTTTTGCCATGACTTAAAAGGAGGGTCATATGAATTACGTGTTGACCACATGTTAAGCTTCCCCAAATTCTATTCAAGAGCTATTAGAACCGTGTTGGCGATTTTGTTGGTTTCGTTTGAAAAACAATGACCCCTATTGTATCAGGTTCAATAGACCTTTAGAACTGGAAATCTACAAATTGCATGGAACGTTGGAGGCTGCGTAGTGCACACGTCAACAATGAATATGTTCCACTGTAGTTCCTCCAATAGTATTTTCAAATAGCAGCCATAATGAGTATGTGACCCTTACTACCAATATACTGTACACAACTGATCACCTTTACCAGACATATCATCACGCCTTAGTGCATTCAAGTCAAACAAGCCCAGGTCTGATTATATACACCTCTTATCATACGCCATCGCAAATGCATCTTCTAATGTCACTAATACAGAAAGTTCCTGTATATACACAAAAGAAAATGGCTCATCGAATTTCAAAGCTGTATGTTTCACAGGTCATTGGAATGGTCAGTTTTTGTAATAAATGTTTTCTTGTATTTTTACTTATTTCCAGTTATGAGCACATGTAATAATACTTCAAATGTATCTCCATAAATCCAGTATTTATT
>JAODLL010071114.1:0-16664 GCA_026546735.1 Forbesichthys agassizii | reverse complement strand
TACTGCTTTTTTTAAAATTCTCCATTCACCCCCCCCCCACCCCACACTTCAACACTAAACACTAGAAAACAGCCCTCGAACCGACTCCCTCCTCAGCCCTGAGCTCCTGAGCGCGGTAATGGCCACTTGACCAAACATGAGGAGCGTCTTGTGTTAAAGGTGGAGTCAGCTGTTGTAAGGTAATAGACCGTCAAACGCAGCTAATTCTGTATCTACTCAGGCTGCTAGCTTTCCATTCTGTGTTGCATGCTGAAACAATAATCCGGTGTTTCTACATCATTGCCCTGGCTTTATAACTGGGAACTCAAAAGTGGTGCAGACTGAGAGAGCACCCTATGGCATTGAACACCTGCTTATTTAGAGTTCAAATGATCTCCCCTTTAAATATAGTTCACCAGCATCATTGACTCCACCTTTAAAAGGCAGGGTCTCGCTAACTTCATGCTCAAATCAAAACAGTATCGCTCTGCGGTCCTCCGCGGCCGCGCCTCACACACACAAACGCATTGTTAAGCAAAGCGTAGTGGCACGGCTTTGTTAATACGAGCGGCGTTCGCCACTTTGTTTATGTTTCCATTCACATAGTCAGGGCTGTGCGGAAATATTTGATTATTTTTTTCCCCAACACGCACAGAGAACAGCAAGCTCCAGAAGGAGTAGGAGAAGATATTTGAGAGGAGACATTTGGTGAATTTGACTAAATGTGTATTAGCTTTCAATTACTTACAATAGCTGCTACACCTTTAAGGTCAAAACAAAAAACTCACCGACCGGCCTTACACTCATGTAGCCTGCCAGATGCTGAGCTACGACAGGAAAAGTGTATGCAAATGCCCTGCTTTGCCACAATGACATCATTAGACACATTGACACACGCACACAAATACCTGGCTTAGCTCACTATTGACTGGGCCTTCTTATCTGTCATTGCCCATTAAGGCATCCGCTGTGTCCGGATGTTGTCTGTGGGGAGGATCAGTAACTCTATCAGTGGCAGGGTGCACAGGGCTGTGGCCTGCCCACTAAACTCCTTACGACGGCCGCACGCCTGACGTCACCGGCCCTTTGACGAGGTTAGACCCGCTGATTATTCACAGGACCGTAACATTAGGACGAGAGCAGATGTCCAAGTTGGGGGATTAATGTTTCTGTTTGGCATCTGGGGCATCCATCAAGACAATGTGATAAACTATGCTTGGTCCATTTGATTTTAAAAAGCCCAGCCTACAGTAAATTATATAGTTATAGATTGCCCACAGGTAGTGTAGAATGTGGGATTCTAGCATACACAGTGTACGTATTTGTACCCTTCAGACAAGAACTTGCTCGCTACAGTAGCTAGCTAGCTAGCGCCAGCGTTCTCTTGTTCTGCACAAGCAAGAAGAAAGATGAATTCCAAGGGCATGGGCCAAAGCCTATAGCTTCCTACATGCCGCCCAACATTCCCTGACCCGTACGGTCAAACTCATCACCATGCAGTGAAGTGGGAACACGCGCACACGAAAGAGACACTTTCGCCGTGCCCAAAAATGCGTCAATGTCCATTCATTCTGCCTAAATAGTACCATTGCAACCCAGTAATTTGAGGCCAAACGGCAATAATCTTCTGTTGCGCCGCGCTCGAGCTAAAACAAAAGAAAGAGGGCCTCTCTAGCGTTTCAGCTGTAAAGCCAGGTTTTAAAGCCGGTGAACAATCAAACAAACAGACGATGAATGTGCGTGCGTGCGTGCGTGCGTGCGCACATGCGGTGTTAACTAGAGAATAGGAGCCTGTGATCCCGGACGGCTTTCACGTCTCTCCGCAGTTTGTCAGCACACATTCCCAATGAAGCACAGCACGCCTCACACACAGAGGGAGGGAATGGGGGGGAGGGGGGGGAGGGGGGGGGGGTTGGGAGAGAGAGAGAGAGAGATATTAAGTATTCGTGCCGGGAGAGGTTAAAATTTGAGTAATTAGAAAAAATAAAAGGAGATAATGAGAGAATCTGAATAAAATCAAATACCAAGAGATGAGAAACACGGGGAACAATAATGATCTGGAAGAGGTACAAGGAAGGAGAGAGGGAAGTAGGGGTGGGGGGGGGGGGGGGGAGAAAAAGCATGATCCAAGGTGGGGGGAGTCGGTGATGTCTTCTCAGAGCCAGGCAGAACGGAGGAGGAACAGACTGAGATAAGAGCAAAAGTGGTCTGTGCATGTTTCGCTAAAAGGGAAAACTTTTTCAGAGCGAGTGGGCAACTGAGTGCCTGTCAAATACATACCAGCACTTCAGCGATACCCGGCCGCCTGAAAACAATTGCTTCTCTTTTTTTTTGTGCTGAAAGATTTCAGTCAAGTGGCTTCACTTTTGTAAAGTCTCTCAATATTATGTGGAGTGACTGCCACTTTAAATTTGGCTTGAATGCGCTCATGGTTTCAATATACAACGAGAATAATGTAATGATATAGTGGCTGACTATGAGTCCACTATAAGTGACACATTTTAAAACTGTGTCACGAGTTCTCACACATTCTCTCACCAGAGGAAGTCATTTGTGCCCCATTCGTGATGTCGCAAATACTTATCCTATCGCAGACCCACATGCAAAAAAATATGGTATGATATGAAAATCATAGTTACTTGCATTGTTTTTTTTCTACTTTGGGGAAGTGGTGAGGATGAGGTTTGAATTTGCGTGTCCATAGACCCCAGGCATTTTCCACGAGAGTAAATTGGTGCATTCTGCAATATATTGTAGAGGTTCTGGTGGGGAAAGAACATTGTACAAAATAAAAGTTGCTTGTCTAAATACCTGGAGGGGCTCTTGTTACTACTCAAGATAACCAGTCTCCGCCCTGGACAGGTAAATACTGCAGTAAAACACATTGGGCATAGCGTGTGATGCAACTACCGAGGCAACGTCGTTGCACTTCCCCAGCCTGACTGCATTCACAAGGAGTCCACGATCACAGAATCTTGGACTCGTCCCAAGAGGAGGGGCAAGGCCGACCGGTCCATCCAGTGGGATGAGTAACGGCGGCCATTGTTGTGTGTCTGGCAGTAGGCCGGGGGGCGGGGGGGCGGGGGGAATTGTTTGAGTGACTGCAGGGCAGGACGACTCTCAACACACGAGAAGTGCAGCACGGTCTAGAGCACGTGCTTGTTAGGTCACGTTACTTCATCCGTGGGGAGAGGGGGGGGGGGGGGGGTGTTTGTGTTCAACAGCCACCGTGCGTGTCGCAAGTTTACTTTACCCGAGGTCCCGGGCTTTTGCCGCCGTCAGGGATAACTGGAAGAGTAAAGAGAGGGAATACTGCCAATGGAAGACTGGAGCAGGAGTGTGTCAAGAGTGTGTCAGGAGGAACACACCAGCAGCTATGTGGAGACTAGGCCCACGCAATGCCGGGGGAAGGAAAGGCTTTACCTGAGGACGACACGCACACGCACACGCGTGTTTAATAAAGGAGCACGGAGGGAGACATGTCCAAAAGAAAGATATGCAACCGCATAGGAGGAGAGATAACGAGAGGCCAGTATGGGGGCAGAGATGAGAAGGAGAGTGCTGAGTGAACAGGCGGTATGTGGGAGACAAACATCAAAGATAGAGCCTTCATACATCAGCCTTCTGACTTAACATAACACCACAGCCCAGCGTGAGAGAGTGAAAGCAAGTGAGAGAGAGAGCGATGGGCCTGGACGGAGACGCGTAACTCAGGGCCGTCTGTACGTAAGACCCAAGAATGCACGCACGCACGCACGCACAGACACAAACAACACGCACGTTGTCAAACACGTCCACCAGGACAAATGGGTCTGTGCAGCCACATGTTTTGACCGCTAATGTACAAACACTGACTCAAGTGGCATCTATAAGTACACAATATATAGACCATAATAGGAGAGAAAATATACTGTAGACACACACACACACATCTATACAAATGCTCAGTGACCCTGTAACTCTTCAGAAATTCAAGCATGCTTGAACAACTGTGGCCTGCTCTGATAAACAAGCGCTCCCTATACATCCCCCCCTTGCATTCTAAGAAGACTCCATACGCCAGTGTGCTCCAGTGAGTAAATACATCACACCAATACCAACCAGGCAACACACACACACACACACACACACACACAAGTACTGTATACGCGCGCACACACACACACACATTACATGTACCGTACGTACACACATGTTGTACCACATGAATACACATAAAGTAATACATACCATATGTACATACTACATACACATTATATTATATACCGATATGTACACACATTTTATACACCAGTGGTCCTGGCGCGTTAATTGAACATTAAGTAAACGTTCTACCATCCTGAACACAGGGCAGCAGAGTTACGCGACTGTAAGTCAGGCGAAATAAAAGAAGCGTGGTAAAGTTTACAAGGAATAACGTTTTTTTGTTTTAAACAAAAGGCCACAGAGGAAAAGAAGGGCAAAGCACTTCAAAAATAAACTTGTGTGAGAATCTGAAGTTTGGAGATAGGAGAGCGAGGCTTCAGCTACAGTAAACTGCTAATATGGATGGGTTAAAGTTTAGTGTGCTACCGTGATATGTCAACGAAACACTGAAATTAATACAAAATATTCCACAAAAGGCGATTCATTATTTGAGCTTGTAAAAAGAATTATTGCCCGGTGGATATTTTTCAACCAGCCACCTGGGCCGGTGAGTTGAAAGGATTATTTCGGAAACCGCTGTCTGACTACAACGCAGTTCATATTACACACAACAGAATTAAGGATCTGTAGTGTGACCTATCGCTGGCGCTTTGCGCAATGATTGGTGAGTTAACATTCATCTGTTTAAGCCCATTCATCAATCTTATTGTGGTATAATAGTCATAACAATATTGAGTGAGCATAAACGGTGCAACAGCCTAATAACTAAAACAAAGGAAAATCCAGTGTTCTTTGCTCACAGTCTGACTTGAATATTCTTGAGCTGAATAAATGTGGTTGTAGAGATGCTGTTTATAGCTGTCTGTGGAAAGCTGTTTGGACATTTTACAATCAGTATTCCTGTTATTGTTGGTGTGCAGACATAGGCAATGTCTTAAAACTTTGTAGAAACGTTCAGTTATATTTGCCTAAAGATACTAGGCTACTTGCTGTAGAGCTGTTGCTAGCAGTTTTTTTTTTTGGCATGCTCGTCATATTTTGGCCCTTGAGGAAAATTAATTGAGGAACCCTGACATACACCATACATATACACACATTATATATGATATACGCGCGTGCACTCACACACACACACACAGAGACAAAACGTGAAGCTTGATGCAGTATCCTTTTGTAAAATATCCCGTTTGTAAAAATGAACCAATCCTATCCACTACAGGCTCTGACTGGACTTGATGCTTAGCAACCGCTGCATCGCAGAACAAAATCAGCAGCACAGTGCTCTCAAATTAAGCTAGTACAGCCTAATAACGCCACTGGAACAAGTGGGCCTTGAACTATATCATCTGACAAACGGCGCTTGATAATGGTGTGCAGCACTTAAGCTCTCCGTCGCACTGAAACCCACGTCCCTCCGAGAGTCCACTGACCCCTCTCTTGTGCTGACGGGTGGATCACGCAGTCTGTTCCTGCTTGTTAAACCATGTGGGACTGTATTGTGTGTGTTGGGGGGGTGGGGACATATACTCGTGCAACAAACACACCCTGTCACTCTCTTGACCTCCAACCCCCCCCCAATGCCTTAGCAGAAGAAGGTCCTGCAAAGATCTCTCTCTTATCCTTTTCTCCCGTATAGAGAAATCTCCAGATAATTAGCAAAACACTGCTAACGGATAGGCGGGGGAGGTGGAGGGGGCTTGGCAGCCAGGAGTGTGACTCAACTGTTGATGAAGAAGAAGAAGAAAAAGCAACGTGGCACATTAAGCAGCCGCCGGATGGGTCGGCAGGCTGCTTGCCATGTGCCAGTCTGAATAACAGGCTAGACAACACCGCACAGCACACAAGCCGTCCCTGCCCACCCAAAAGGCTACATTAGCATCTACGAGCATCTTATAGATGCTAAGATGCACCTATAAGATGCTAATGTAGCCTTTAAAATTTAAAATTAAAACGCTTGACTCCAATCGCAGTTGTACAACTTGCTGGAGGGAAAGTTACCTCCTCCCTGCCATGCGCAACACAAATAGTGTGAAGCCAACACTATGGTTAAAAAGGAGAGGAAACTCTCTCTGGTTGCAGTGGAGAGTTGTTCTATTCCTGATTGAAAGAAGAACCATGTACATGGTTGCATTCCGGGCATATGTCCCTTAATTATTCAACTTGAGGCTACTGTTGTTTTGGGAATGCCAAACTGATTGGAGGCAGTATTCTGCCCAGCTACTGTAGAGTAGTCTGGACAAAACAATTACGACACATAACACGATATAGGTGCCACGATTAGATGTATTGCAAAATTATGCGATACTGTAAGCAAGGCGATATTTTAGGCGATTTCTAATTTGTGTAAAACCCATAGCAATGCTAATGTATGGCGTCGCTGCAGATACTAACAGTAACACTTAAACTTGCTAAGGGACTTAAAATGGAGATTAGCTTTGATAAATCTGGTAATAAGCATCTTTACCCTCTTCTGAGGTTAATGTATTTTGTACACCATCCCTTCTTCTAATAGTTTTTTAATAAAGTTGTATTGTAATTTTCTTACACTCCTAGACCTACGTTGACTTCATGTGGAGCCATGAATCCCTCCACCAGTTTGCCTATGTAAATGTAAACCAGCACCTACTGAAGAGGGAGACCCTCACCTTGTACCATGGAAAGAGATGGAAGGTATTATCTCAAGTCTATTATTTATTTTTTTATCCTGGTCTGCTCTTATGTAGAAAGCTCTTTATTATTTAAGGCAACAACTTTATTTCATTATTTAATGATATATTGACATGGTGGTAGTCATGATGACAAGATGCTGTAACTATTCTTATAGAATATGGTTTGTTTACAATTGCTGGAGCATGACCTGTACGACTGTTGACTTTGGATAAAAGCGTCTGCCAAATGTCGTAAATTGAAGCTGAAGAGAGCTGGGCTGAGCAAGTGGGCTGAGTTAGATGATAATAATTCAGCTCTGAGTCGTCCTGGTCTTAATGAATATATTAAACACAAGACTGGGGAGAAAACACATTACAGCATGCTATGTTCTAACTAGGAGAGACGCTCAACATACATTTATACTATGGGAGAAGAGAGGGATGTCGACAACAAAATGCTCTGTTGGCGGTGGGAATACATTGAGATAACGGGGATATGAACACACGCTCGGGGGGGGGGGGGGGGGGTTACAGCTCAAGATAACAGGGGTCAAAGCTAAGGACAGGTCTCATGTGAGGAGAGATTAGGTAATTGCGTCACCTACAGTCCATCTAAAAGATACAGTAAGTAGTTTTTAGGCCATCTAAAATTTACTGGTAACAAACTGGAAATCAAAACATTCTTTAACAGGTTGTTTATGCTATGCCAGTCATACTTGACTGGTAAACTCACTGTAGATACAATAGTGCTATGTTTAAAAAAAGTGTGTACTACGTACGAACAGTCGCACACATGGGGACCTTACCCGCTGTGACAAGACGAAACTGTGGAATGTGATCATATAACCATCATCTTTAAACAACTACGCTATAAATGCTCCCAAGACAGCAGGGAAGAGGAAAATCGCATTTCTTCCCACATTTTCGAGACGGAATCTGATTTGAGACTCCTGACTCAGAGCACATTTATCCTACCTCGTGGGTTTTTTTTCCTTCATTTTCCTGGTTAATGCATTAAGTATTGTTTCTCGGGGAGCAACAGCAGTGAATGAGGCCAGATGACAAAAACAGGATGCTCTTACTTATAGCTAAAACTATACATATAAACAATGCAACACACAGCGCTAGCTAGGTGTGAAAACGCAGAGCTTATCCTGTTCTGCCTGTAAAGTCTGTTCATACGCACGTACACACACACACAAACCGAAACTTCATCAAGGACAGACACACACACACACACACTAACTATATCATCACAAATGACACAGTCCAACATAAACGTCACCAGTGAGAGACACACACACACACTCTCTGTGACATGAGGCTGGGGCTCACCAGTGGCGCCAAGACAGGGCAGGCTATTGCGGCAGCTACTAATTAAGCTAGGGATGCAGGGCTGGAGAGAGCGGGGGAGAGAGAACAGTGAAGAGTAGGGAGAGAGAGAGAGAGGCCGGGGGGGGAGAGAGGTCGTGAGAAAGAGCGGGGGGTGGGGAGCAGGTTGACAGGTCTGACATTATGTGTACACTACCAGCGGACCAGGGGATATACACAAGTGGGCTCTAGTTCCAGTTGCTGCTGACTCAGCAGTTGACTGCTAGTACAGTACAATACAGGACAGGGTTGCTGTCGAGTTGCTCCCCATCTCAACCTTACATTTTTCACAGATTTTTGGTTTCTTTGTCTTGGGGGCACTGCTAAAAATCTATATCTTCCTTTGACCCATTTTGCATCCCCTTACCCCACCCATAAAAGTTCCTTTAGAAAATCGACAGTGTGGGCATTAGCGTTAGCATCACCTTCTGTTGGCAGTACTGCACCCCAGCTCTGAGCCTGACTCCACCCACTACAACTTGGGAGGGGTGGGGCCGAGAGGGGGACCCCCACTAACATTAACAATTGATTTTGATGACGCATGAGCGTACCAAGTGTACCGATGAAAACCAGCCCGGTCCTGGGGTGATTTTTTGATATGATGTGTAGTAAACCAAAAGACATCGTATTTTTTACCTAAATAGTACAAATAGGCTATTTGTAATTTTTTGTTGGTTTCACGGACATGGATTAAGTCTAGTCCAAAAATCTATAAAGATCTCCACTGAAATAGGTTCCTAGTGTTGGACTAGGCTTAATCCATGTCGGTGAAACTGGCCCTTAAAGTCTTAGTTTAACAAAATAGTCATGGCTATATATTTTGTTGGGGGTAGGGAAATGCCATCACTGTGATTGGGTGAACTGGTTGCAAGTGTCTATCACCGCCAGTTTATGTCACATTTAAACTACACCCTTAGCTGGAAGGACGACACAGATTGGCCAGAACCACTGGCTCGATGGCACACGATTGGTCAGAACCATTGGTTCGAATGAAGCACAACGATTTCCTGTTATCAGTCAAACTGACGCTTGCCAGATCAGTATGGTATCACGAGGCTAGGTACTTAGCAAACAAATGTGCATTACTGCCACCCACTAATCTTCTCAAGACATAACATTAGGTCCCCACTAACTATACGTGGCAGTACTCAGTAGGGACTGCATTTACAGAAATCATAAATGGACATGGATCTCAGTAAGAGGCTTGCCATCAGCAGAGGTCTTTAAGTGGTTAGGAAATTAAGTTCTTCACTGTTCCTTCCTTTGTTGGGTAACATTAAACCTCAACAAACAGTTCAAGTAATATGATATGAAAAACCCAATGTCAGAGTCAAATATTGTCCTCATACACAATGAAGTCAAATTACGCACCTCTATTAAGAGAGTTCTCTTGAAACAATTCCCCCTTCTGAATAGACATTGTTTGGCTGTCTTGACTCAGAACAACGCATTCCTGGCACGTTCGAAGTTCCAGGAATGGACACAGACGGGGTGTGTTGCACTGTGAGATGGCTGCTACAGGCAGCCATGTTTACGCAGTCCTGCTCTACAACAGCTTCATAGTGTTCTGTTGATTTCCTTCCTCACCCATGCTATTTCGTGTGAACACATCACACACTGACAGTTTTGATCCTTTGTGTTTTCAGTCTGAAGAGATTGTTACAGGAGAGTGTCCATTTATTGTTTGCCTTGTCCTCCTCTGAACTCTCCAGTGTTTACCTCCGTAACAATAGGACTCGCATGTGAGGTCAGGGTGTTTGTGCTCACTTGGTGGCGTGTGTGTATGTGTAATAATAAAAATAATTACAGGCATGTGTGTACATGTATCACTAATAGAGTTTTTTTTTAACTGTCCTATTGTAAAATTATTGTTTTTCCAGTTGGAATATGAAGGGCCATGAAAGCATGTTCAAATCTTGTCTATTGTTATTTCGCTAATATTCCTGTATGAAAAATAAAACACAAAATGACGCATGTGTTGTGACATCATTCCTGGATCGTGACCAGCCAATTCTGACCTGTACTGCCATTCTGACTTAATAGCCAATCTAAAGAAAGAGCTAAGCCAAGTGAAACAGAATGTGCAGGTTGAAGGGAAAATGGGTCTGTCCAAAATGACTGACTATGAGGCCCTCTGACAAGTATTGTTCAATGTGATCCCACATTCCGGTGCAGCACTGTATTAGTCCTGCACAGCGAGTGAATCTAAGTTGCAGACGCCTCAACCATGAACCATGCTGTGTCCAGAAGAATGAACTTTGCCCTTGTGTCTACGCTTCATCCCACATTTCTTCAGTTATGCAGAACTCTGTCTACTGAATGTGGGAATGCAGAAGGAGAAAAAATGGGGGGGGGGGGGGCAACAGACCCAGAAGCCCGTTTCTTTCACCAGGAGAAACAGGCATGTTTTTTAATTAATTTCAAGTGTTATCTGAGCCCGTCTCATCATCAGGTCATTGTAAATTAAAGCTAGTGTGTGCATGTGTGTGTTTTAAAAGAGATACGGGTCCACAGCCATTTAAGAGCTTTGCTAACCCATTTCATTTAGGCTACTGCTTTGTGGCTAGTGCTAATGCTAAGCGGATACAGCCAGTGCTACAGTACGTGGCTAGTGCTAATGCTAAGCCGATACAGCCAGTGCGACAGTACATGGCTAGTGCTAATGCTAAAAAAGATACAACCAGTGCGACAGTACGTGGCTAGTGCTAATGTTAAAGAAGATACAGCCAGTACTACAGTACATGGCTAGTGCTAATGCTAAAAAAGACACAACCAGTGCGACAGTACGTGGCTAGTGCTAATGCTAAGCCGATACAGCCAGTGCGACAGTACATGGCTAGTGCTAATGCTAAAAAAGATACAGCCAGTGCGACAGTACATGGCTAGTGCTAATGCTAAAAAATATACAACCAGTGCTATAGAACATGGCTAGTGCTGCACTATCTGACTGACATGGCTTACTGCACTATAATAAATTGTATTAATAACAATAGATGGGGGTGGCAGTGTTAAAACCTGGTGTTGGGCCATTGGGACACATTTTGCATGTTGCCAAAGTCAGTGAATGTGCCTGTTCATGAGGGCATTTACATGTTTGTTGTTACAAGGAAAAAGTTTTACTACAATATGAAATATGATCCACTGTCCCTCTTAAGGCATGGATATTCAACAGGGGGTGTACGACCCCGAGAGGGTCCTTAAAGTTTCTGCTGAGGTCTGCCAAGTTATTCTATCCCAAATGTATTCTGAAAGTTCAAAAATACACATTAACATAAATACACCCAATAATAATCTATATTGTATGAATCAGTCAATTTTTAAATTGCTCATCAATGTATGTATGCAGTACCACCATTACAAAGTAATTTTATACATGCACCCCCTACACATTATTTTTGCCCAGTTTAACACAATTTTATATGGCCTTGGCCTGAAAAACATAGACGATCTAAAGTAGGAGCTCAAGCTCAAATCAAAACCAACTCTCTCAGAAGCTCGACCCCACATGTTGAAAGGCATTGCGAACCCAAGTGTTGTTGGGAACACTTTGTTTGTGTTCCTCTTTCTGGAGCCAGGGCTGTGTAGAAGTCGCATGGCTTTGCCCGACTATGCTCTAAACTCAATTTACTTTGCTGAAATTACAGTCTGGAATCCCTGTTCGCAATAGTGTCCGCACAGACAGACTGCTGGCGGAACAATCAGCGTGGATTAGTGAGATGACATTGAAGTCAAGCTCATGTTTCGACATTGTGGTAGAGCTAGATGAGGTGATCAAAACAGTTGTAGCAACGCTGATTGGTTCAGCGCTGTCCAATAGTTTCAAAATTAACCAGAGGTCTACGCCTAGTAGGAAGATACGACTGCAAACTGGGAAGTCCCAATGGAGTGTGGCCAGACCTATTCACAAAATAATTATGGTCTGGTTACACCGGGCTAGTGTAGAAGTGCCAGATTGTGCATGCTGAAATGCACAGAGAATGGTAACCTAGCGCAATGCGGGGAGATATTTGGCAGATTTTACAATTAGCTTACAATACAATAGACCTTTCCTAAGCCCCGCCCCTTTCACTTGTCCTACCTAGTTACTGTTACTAGGTAGGACAAAACACCATAGAAAACTATTTCTAGAAAATAGACAGTAGGTGGGGAGGTTCTGTCAGATTGAAAAAATGCTCAATTGTTACTGGAGGACATGCAAACTGGGCGGGGCTTGGAAAAGGTCAATAGCCAACTATACCTTTTAAAAGGTGTCTAAAACTAAGGTGTTATGAGCGTACAGTCAAAAGGGAAGCACACCGTATACAGTGCACTGTAATAAATGCCTTATCAAATATAAGTGCACATATATGTTATGAGCTTGATTATGCTTAAAACAATCACATTTGACTGTAAGTGAAATTCACTTGATAAGATTTCTTACATTAAGTGCACATGTACTTGAATTAAGTCACTAGATAATCAATTTACATTAGCAACAAGTCCAACTACATTTTAAATCTAAAAACAAGATTATCACACCAAGCTAGGTATTGTTTTTGCAGTGTAGTACGTTCAGATCAGCCGAGCCAAAAACAGACGGAGCAGCATGTCCAGTGGTCCATGAGCTATGTGAGTGCCATTCTCTGTATGGTGCCAGGGGCACCCCCCCGAAGAGGGCGGGGGAAGGGGAGGGAAAGAGGTGGAGGGGTGGGTGCCCCACACACACACACTACCCTGGCAGGACCCCCAGGATCTGGTGGAGGGCAAGGTTCAGTCGTTCAAGGAGAGAGGCAGCGTGCCCGGCAGTCAATTAGCGCCCTGCAGCATTTACACAACAAACAGCTATCTCGCTCTCTCGCATGCACAGGCACGCGCACGTTCACGTTCACGACTCACGACGAGTGTATCCACTCTGTGCTCATCAGCACACGCCAACGCGAGGTCAACATGGAGGGGGCAGAGTGAAAGGAGGGGGGGGGGGGGGGGAGATATAGAGAGGCTTTCTACTAAAGAGGCTCTCCACACAAACAAGCTCATTGCCTCTTTCAGAAGCATTAGCCGGCCTGTATTACAGTTGATTTATTTTGAGTTGCTTTAGCACATCCGTCTTTAGACCAATACATCTTGTTTGCTCACAGACCTATAATCTTCTCTCATTTCCCTTGCACAAAGTAAGCTGGTCAAAGTTTATTATGATCAGTCTATATTATAATTATAGAGTAAATGCTATTACTCACAATACTCTCATGTTAATTGTGTACATTCTTACATGCCAACATACAGTACAACCACTTAATACTAACCTGTCAGACACGGCAGTGATGTAGTGATACTTAAATGTATAATTATTATGCTGTCAATTGTAGGTGCAACTAGCTTACATCAAACATATTTGTAGTACAGTTTCACAGGATATAGGCACAAAACAAGACAAACCTGTTGAAATTACACTGTGACGTGATTTTGGAGAGCGGTAGGCCAACTGCCGCAGTTCACACATAACCCTTTGTCAATATGTTTTAGTATGTATTAATGTACGGCGACAGAACCAGCATATAACCCATGCATCCACGTTAGCCCCCTCGGCTAATCTTATTTAGCATGTAGCCGAGCCAACCTTTACACCGGCGTCAATGAATTATACATCTGATGGGATGCTATCGACCAGCTAGCGTGCCAGGGATAACCAGCCCCCTCTCTCTCTCTCTCTCTAAACATATGTCACTCTCTCATTGACATTCAGGTGTGAACGGTCTTTATTGCAGACAGGGTGTGTATAAGAGAGAGAGAGAGAGAGAGAGAGAGAGAGAGAGAGAGAGAGTAGATCTGTAGTGCTGTTGAAGTGTGTATGTGTTTGCATCCTAACGTGCTATCGCCCCTTATGCCAGCGCTGTCTGCATATCGCCGTGGTTACACAGCCATCTATCAGGCGACATGACCCTCTCCCTCTCTCTCTCTCTCTCCCTCCTCTGAATGGGCCCTTAAATCATATGTCCAGGGTCTGGTGATTGGTTGACCTCTCGGCATGATTAAACAGCCATTTTCATCACGGCCCCCATAAGAGTCAAGGTGGATGGGGGAGGGGAGACCGGCAGAGGGAGAGACTTGAGAGCACACACGGAATCTCTCATCCTCACTGTTGACAGCAGCCTGTTTAAAAAGGCAGGGTTAGCTGTTCTCGAGAACGCTTGCTAACGTCGAGCTCAAAACAAAACAACGTTCCTCCGCAGTGCCGCCTCACACATTGAGAAGCAAAGCGTCGTACTACGGCATTGTTGTTGTGAGCGGTGTTCTTCACTTTGTTTATGCTCCTATTTACGGAGCCAGGGCTGTGTAGAACAAGTACCGGATTATTTTAACACGCACAGAGAAAGGTAAGATAGCGAAATGCAAGATAATTGGTGAATTTTACTAAATGTGTGTTAGCTAACAACTAGCTTGCAATAGCCGACTATAACCTTTAAGATAATTAAATCCCATTGGATCAAGTGTGCATACTGAGGGTACTCCTTAAAGAGCATAACACTAATGTGTCAACGGTGTGCCGCTGATCGACAATGTAAACAATAGGATGGGTTAGATAGTTCAGTTTTGTTTAATAATTTTGAGGAGTTGATGAAACTCAATTTCTCCAGCGCTTGGTGGAAGTGGGAATTTGAATCTCTTTTGCAATAGTCCTCACGCTTTTTCCTTCCAACCACCAATCTCAAATGACGGCTTAATGTTCTCCTCTTCCCCGAAACCAAACCTCGGGTCTGATAAAACCACCAGCATCTGCTTGGCTTTCAAATTAAAAAAAAAGCCATAAAGCCAGAGCGTTGGGGGTGGCGTGAGCTTGTGGCAGCTGTTTCAATGGCAGCGTCAGCCCGTAATTAAAGTTTGACTCAGCTTCTTTGGCTTCTCGTCATGTTTTGTTCTCCACCTCTCCTCCTCTCAGCTCCTCCTCGCTTACAGCATCAGTCTCTCGTACTGGCGAGCTCAGCGACGTTCTGAGCTGTCCAACGCTTCCAAGTTCCCTCCCTCCCAGTTACTCTCCCTGTACCCCACACCCCCCACTGCCGTTCCTGGCCGGGACTGCAGGCGCTGGCGTCACTTCGTAGAAATGTCGCCTTTCCCTCCCTATCACAAATTGAAACGCTCGCGGCTTTTTATGTTCTTAAAGCTACAAGCAGACATTGTCATCGTTTCATTCCAATCCCCCGCCCCCCCCACCCAAACACCATGGCGAGCCTTTCAGACAAGCTAACAAACACTTAGCATCACACGTTTTGGAACAGAGCACGTGGACCTTTGAAATGCATCAACCGAACTGTAGTTCTCACGGGCCCGACATTCAGACAGGGATCTCCAAAGCAACGGAAAAGATCACTACCGTGTGAATTTGCATCGTACATCTTCCGTATCATCTATCGTAATCTTTCACACGTTGTGCCCTTTCCATAGTTACCGTGCTCAGGAATGCCATTTGTCAACTGACAGGAGCAGAGGGCCACTCCTAGAGGATGTGGAGGAACCAAATGAGGTCACTCTCAGGTAATAACAATGGAGGCATGAGCCGATCAACCAGAATGGCCACATTCCTCCACCGGCAATAGGAACCACCGACATCGCAGATAGGCATGGTGAAAGGTGAAGGGGAGGGAAAGGGGGGGTTCACCCAGCTTCCACACATCAACGACACGTCCCGCCAGACACACCAGTCGCAAGTTGTCAGGAGCGCACCGTCCTGACAACAGTGAACCAGTATCGACGGGGTGGGGTGAGGAGGAGGGGGGTTCGTGAGAACATCCTCTTCTTTCCATCATCGCTTCAGGAGCCTGGTATGCAGGGGTCATGGGTCGCCAGGGGTCGCGGGGTACAACTGAAGCCATCATGGGACAGCAATGTGTGGCGCGCACTCACGCCTACCTAACATCGGGCCCCTCTTCCCTCCACACACACAGTAACCAGAGGCTCATTCACGGCGGGGCAAAAGCAACAAGCGCGCCCTGCCAATAAAAAAACCCCATGGCCCCACTCCACCTTTAAAGAGGCTTTAGAATGACCTCTGACCCCTTCTCCATTCCTGATCCTGGCTTGGAAGGCCACACAAAAACACCCCCCCCCCCTCCAAAAAAACTCCCAGCATTGTCTGGCCTTGAGTAATTATTCCTCAGAGCAAACACCCCCAAACACCTCCCCCCACTCCTCCACCACCACTGACCTGGATGTCTCTCCCTCCCCGGGGAAGGGGGGTGGGGGAGGGTTGTGTAGGAAGAGACAACTTAAACCCGCCCCCCCTCTCCCCGGGACTCCCTGGGTCTCTCCAACACAGGAGGTATCCCGGGTCTGCTGAACGAATTAGGCTGGCCGGCCACCAACGGTCTGCGCAACATGTTGTCGAGTGGCTTTTCTCTCTAACTAGGTAAGGGTGGGGGGAGGGGGGGGGGGGCAGAGGGGTGTGAAGCACATGGTTCCACAATGCCGGAGGGAAGGTGGAAGGTGGAAAGGGAGGGGGGGGGGGGTGGTGATTGGGGGGGCACGACAGAGAACATTTTCTCT
>JAODLL010071103.1:0-16666 GCA_026546735.1 Forbesichthys agassizii | reverse complement strand
CCCCCCCCCCCCCCCCCCCCCCCCCCCCCCCCCCCCCCCCCCCCCCCCCCCCCCCCCCCCCCCCCCCCCCAACGCTGCCGGTTCTGTCACTTGCAGACCTCCAAAACACCAGTGTCCTAACTGTGGCTCTGGTGCCTATGTGGTCCCTGGATATAAGGGTAATTTAAAAATAAAACAACATTTATTTACATATATATCTGCAGGTTTGAGATGCAGTTGGTTTTTTTCCTAGTGAAATGTCACAGAGCTCTCCGTATTAACTGCAGTCCATTTATGATTAGAACTGTATGCGGCACTGTTTGTCGTCTCGATTATTACACGCTTGTGTATTTCCACTCTTTGTGGAGGCAGGGTTTGTGTCGGCCTTGACATGCATTAGCAGTGGTTAAAAGGAGTTGTTAGCTGCTGAGAGAACACACACCCCCCATCAAGCCAAAACAACTTGACTCTATATTCACGTCAGGATTTTTCACAATCCCGTACAGTATATTTGTTGTTGGTTATGTAGTGCTTTGCACATTTATCTCTAGTGTGTCTTGACTCATGTCCTTCTTGTATTGAGGCTTACAATATGATGCTGTGATTCTGCTCGCCTGCGATACAAACATACTGTACTTTAATTGCTTGTCCTTCAGTCAAATTCACCCTGATGAAAAAGCTTTCACTGACACACATTTGTGTTTTTGTAGGGGTTTTATTACAGTATGAATCAGCCCATACAATAGGCTTTTAACCACACTTTTAAGCGCTACCGTGGTATAATTCTCTTTTCATTTGATGGGCTAATTTAGCACATCTATGCTAGCATTGAAGTATTCATTGTTGTCATTGCTGTGTCTGTAGACGCTGCACTGTTTGACAATAGCAGTTTGACATACAGTATGCTACAAAACCCACTGAAAACATGCTGAGGAGATACAGAGCCTACTTGTATTTTGCATGCCCAGTGTTATTTTAACTTTGCTCTATAATTGAATGTCCTTGGTGAGTCAGAAATGTTCTTAAGATGCTTTTTAAGCCATAGAATTAAAAATGCCCCTCAACCACAGTGCTACACACACACTCACAAATACAAAACGCTTACACACTCGAAACATGGGATATTCACACACGCTTTCAAACAAACAGTATATGCACTCCACTAAAGTATGAACACACGTCACCCAGAAGGGGGCGCTAATGGGGAGCCTAACTGCCAAGGGCAGGCACTAACTAGCCTGGCTCTCCCCTGCTATTGAGATCAATTTATTTAGCTGAGATTTCAGCCTGGAAACCCTGTTGGCGTTCGCTTTTTCACAGCCACCCTGCTGGAGGACCAATCAGGGTGGGTTAGTGAGATGACGTTGAAATCAAGCGCTTTTTTTCCTGCCTGGAGTCTGTTTATTTTGCCTGGCCTCGTGACTATTAGGTGCTTTTTACATAGAGGGCAATGGAAATACGTCATAGAAGCAGGTAAAACACTTAATTTAGAAGGTAACGTTTGCTTGTTTCTTAGCCCCACCCCCATGCCCTCAATTAGTCAGTTGGGAAACGTCCTAACAATAATTTTCTAAAACATTCTGTACCTCCAATGTGTGCAAAGCTGACAGCAGGCATGCAGTAAGTACTGCACAATATTGTCAAGCTACTCCACTGTTGTTGGTGAACGTATTTCAGGTTTCAGTCCGAAACGTATCTTAAACACTGGACCGGCTTGAGTCTGGAGTCTCCTACTCTGAGACACGACACAGGCATATGGCGGTGACGTGCAATCTGAGGCATCTCGGGACTCATTAGACCTTCCTATGATACCTGGGGTGGGCATGCTAACAGATGTTATCAGGGCCTGGGTGTACTGTAGGCGTCTTTGCAGAGCCAGCCTTAACTGCGTAAAGACTGACTGGGACACAGCACAGGCTGACTGCGTCTAGAGCTACCTGTTTGACAGGAGATGTATTTTGATTGATCAACTACGTAACTCGGACATAAAACTTATACAGAGGTATTTGTTTAACAACGTACCAACGTGACTCTGGCTGTGTTCAGGTATCTGTTAGATAAGCGGTTACATTAGTCCATATACTGCTAAAAATAAATGTGAAATTAGTAAATGCACTGCATTATCGTCGCACCGGAACTACTGATACAGACTTCTTGAGTGTTAATGTTAACAGCCTTATATCAACTTTCTAGGCTGTATGTATCAGAAGACGTTGCTTATGTGACGTAGTGCTAAAGGACGGAAGAGGCTGAGACGATTACATTAGCTGGAAGTAGTCTCAGCCTCTTCCGTCCATTAGCAACATGTGCCGAACGTCAGTAGGCCCCTTTAAGAACGTCAGCGCAAACAAGTACTTTCGATTTGTTTAACGTCTGATTTAGTCAATGAGTTATGCAAGTTGGTTGTTGCACATGTCAATCAAATACCTCTCAAATACCTCTCCTTACGTCATAAATGATTTGGGCAGAATATGAATCAGAACCCAAGGAATTATTATTTTCACTTTAAACAAACTTATTTGAGTAAATATGTGTATTAACCTATCAACAATGCACCTCATGTATAGTGCATGACTTCATCTTCTGAGTGCCGGGATGTTGAGTTGAATGGGAGCGGGGGTTCTTTGAGCTAGGGTTTTAATTAGCTAGTTGCTTTGATAATTAAGGGTTGTGTATGAGGTTTTTCTGATTTCACTCATTTAGTTATTTTACAAAACAGAATGCCGTTAATGCATAGCATTGTAGAAATGTACTCACATTTAGCATTCCATAAAAAAGAAACATATTTTATGTTGCTCATTCAGTTAATTTGTTTACCTAATTAGATTTCAATTTGTCACTATGGGAATGGAGCTGCCAGCTACAGTGTTGATAGCTGTATGTGAAAGAGAGATAAATAATAGAAATTCTGGCTAGTCATAAAGGGGCACGATAAAATTACAATTTTTACTCCATGAATATTGTTTTTAACAAAATAGTCTGCTGCCTTAAAATGCACTGAAGCACATTCAAATATAATCATGATAAAGTCCAGCTGTTTAATGCGCAGTTTAACTATTTCTGACAACATCTTTAATCTGGCCAACAATGAGGCATACTAGGATGTCATTTAACCTATAATATGAGCATCTCCGTTCCCTACTATGCACTAGATAGTGTGAATAAAATAATTGATCTGATGTGAAGTAATACTTTACATCAGATCAATTATTTTATACATCATCTAATACTTCACATCATCGTGGGCCAGTAGACATTTGTTTTAATTAGCATAAACTTAATGCATGATTATAAATGCATGCATAAAATAAGATTACAGACAGAATGAATACACAAAGAAGAAATGATTCAAATTGGAGCTAACTAATTGTGCATGAGAAAACAGAAATTACCATATTCAGCGGTGGGAAAGAAACTAAGCATACAGAATATAGCGACGAGTTGGCCTTTGCTTTTAGTGAAATTTGGTTAAATCATCCAATTAACATGAATGTAAACTCTGAGAGTAGACTACATGTATGTTACATAACAGTAGACAGGTACATGTAGGCCTACACTTTACCTAGAATAGCACAAGGCACCTCACATGCATCTAGGCTCCATGGTGAATAAAAGAGGCACATTACGGTGTTCATGACTGCATGTTGCATAGCGAAGGCTCCTTTGGCTCTGCACGGTGGGATCACAATATCATATTCACATCCAGCACACAGTCCAATAAGCCAATTAAGGTGAAGCAATTAAAAGGCTATTCCAGCTGAGAACAGCAGGCATGGCGCCTAATGGTTATGTGGTAATTAGCTCCAGAGAGGTATGGTCCTGAAGACCACCCTGTGTGACGCACACACACACAAATAACATACACGTATATATTTCAAGAAACACACAGATATATAACTTAACACAGTGCACACACACACACACACACACACACACACAATTCAAGCAACACACATACAGTATATATATTAATCTACACACACATTTAAAGCAACACACACATAACTGTAGCATTCAGTATCTGAATAAGCCAACGTGACCTTTCTTGTAACTGGTTTACACGCATCCAGTACACCTAGCTTAGCTAAGTACAGTGTGTGTGCGTGTGTTGTGCATGTGTGTGCATGTGTTGTGCATGTGTGTGTGTGTGTGTGTGTGCATAACACCCAAGCACAAGGAACCCAACTATGCACGCTACACCGTGAAGTTATTACTCTAATGAGCACACAGGTGAATAGCATCAAAACACAGCTAGCTAACAGGTTGCAAGCTAACAAAGGTGAGCTTGGCTGCCATTGTTTTCATTCCTCTGAGGCCAGATTACAGAAATATATAAACAGTCAAAAACTTTTTTACTATTTATACTATATATGTATTTTTATACGTTCTAATTATTTTATACGTTTTACATTTGCAGAACATTTGTACTATTATGTGTGTGGTAAATGCAATGCACTTATATAGTGCTTTTGTAAAATGTGGCCACACAGTATGCGCTGTTCAGTACAGCCTCACCTTCAGACATTCACACACCGATGGTGATTGCTGCCATACAAGTTGCGACCAACCACTGCTGGCAGTTAGGGTTAGGTGTCTTGCTCAAGGACACCTTAACAGGAGTTAGTGGGGTTCGAACCAGCATCTTCGGGATCACCTGTCGAACCCACTCTACCCGCTGAGCCGCTGCCCGACTTGTGTACTGGTCTCGGGCCTGCTGCATGTTTGGTGACCACATTTTAATGGAAACGCTGCCAGCTAACTGCCAAACGGAAGACAAGCGTGAAGGTTCACTCCTTTGCTAAACGATTAGCATTGATTTGACAGGCGGTATCAGCGGTACATGCAAGCTGCCCTTGGTAATGCTTTACACCAGGGACATCAGCACAGCGCTAAAGGCCTGTCTATGAGTGACCCCTGACATTATGAATGGGATTCTCCTCCGAGCGCACATATAACTGCATGCAAAGCGCGCGCGCACACACACACGCACGCATACGCACGCACACACGACCGCTGGGACGAAGAGAAATGAGATGAATCATTGGTGCACCGTGCTGTGCTACGCAATCACTTATGATTTATTGATTGGCCTTGTTGTAATACGTACTGCGATTGCGTTTTATTGCTTCACACGGACCAGGGCTAATAAAACATCCATGGCTGCCTGGCCCGCGTGAGAAGACTGTGCCCAGAAGTCATCGTGAGAGGCATTGAAGGGAGAGGTGTTATTGTTTAAATCAAGTTCAAACAACACGCTTTCACCTGAATTACATAATATACCTTTAATTGTCAGTTTAGGCAAACTTTCTGTCTGTTGAAGCCACTTGCCATCTAAGAAATATTGTTGTGTAAATATTACTTTTTCTATCACAAAGCTTATAGTACATATCTGAAAAAACGCCAAGCAATATTAGGTGTTTAATGAGATCCAACCCCCAAAAGTTCATTTAGACAGAGTATGCATCAAATGGTTTCTTGCAGTTTGGATAATCAAGGAAGACATTCTATTCTTGATTCATTAACTGATTTATGGCAACATTCTTGGAAAATGCTTTTAAGGAATAAAACATGGGTTTGAAGCAGAGTAAGAAACTAATCTTGATGTATCACCAAGTACTGTAGTAGTCAGAGACCAATGGGGTTATGAACCAATCAATGCCTTTGAAAATGAAATAGATGCTAAAAGGATAATCTATACTATACTATCTATACTATAATGTGCTATGTGCCTTTCAGAATAAATACGATTATAAAATGCACTGTATATTTAATGTGTTACCAACACTAGAAATAATTACAATACGAATCCTTGTCTCAAATATGACATTATTTATGAACTGACACAACAACAACAACAACAATGTGATCCTCATCCCCCCTTTCTTCGCTATTAATGCTGCAAACGAATAGATCCAGTTAGTAGCCACAGCTTATCTGAGGTCCTCTCTCTACTCAAAGACAACATGCAACATATCCTAATCTGCAATGTACAATATCATACATTACCTGCAGCATAGGGTAAGGGTACAAGCTTTACTAGGCACAGACATAACAGTCATTGCACATCAATCCACGGTTTCTTGACAGTCTGCAGGAGTTTCAAATAGAGCAAGCCCAAAAGGCGACACCCTGTAATTGCATACCTGTTTGTTTCTTTATTCGCTATTGATCCCATTAAAAGGTATTCTTAACTCATCTGCATTTAGACTGATGCACAACACAATGAATTCTTATAAGTGAAGATGTTCTCGTGAGAAGAGCGTTGCATTCACTCCACTGTCTGTACCTCTGTGACATGTGGTGATGCTGCTACTGTATGTGTGTGCATGTGTGTTTGTGGTGTGTGAGGATTGGGTGGTGGAGCAACGGTGGCGGGGGGACGACGACGGGGGGGGGAAGGAGGGTGTGCTGGGAAACACACGGAGCACGGGAAAACGACTTGAGCATCAGAACATCCACCAGCTGAACGCACACATCTTCCCCTTCAGCACTGTGGGAGATGAGGGTGAGTGAGACTGGAGGAGAGGAGACATATGGGATGGAGGGAGGAGGTAGTGGAGACCGTGTTCTAAAATACACCTCGCTGCCTTTAATGATCCATAACATTGGTAACACCCAGGAGAGAGGAGGGGAGGGGAGGGGGGAGGAGAAGAGAAGAGGGAGAGAGAGAGCAGCGGGGCCAGGAGAGGGCTACACAGCCAGACCTGGGTGTCTCAGGGTGCATTCTCTGGGGCGGGGCTGCCTGAGAAATGCCCCGCGAGCGTTGCAGATCTTGCTGAGGAAGAAGACCCACGTGCAGGCTGACAGCAGGGACCCGTGGAGGTGACGCCTCGGTGCGTGCGTGCGTGCGAGCGAACGCTATGAGGAACAACCTTGTGTGAAAGTGGCGTTTGTGCAGAAGAAGCCACTGCTGTGTCAAACAAACACGGCCTGCACACATCACATTAGCATAAACACCAACTACTACTGGAACACTCTTCTGGGGCTGAGATGAGGCGGTGGAACACACACACACACACACACACACACAAGAGCAAGGAGAGAAAATCAGAGTGTGCGCACGTCTGGTTTGCGAGCACGAAAAAACCAATTTGACTATGCGCACACTTTCCTCAAAAGAGCAAGGAGAACATTTGGGCGAGTGCAGAGTTTATGTGAGAGCACAAGTCATTTTTTTGAGAGAGAAAAGTAAATGAGAGTAAGATACATTTGAGTGTGTACATGTATGTTTACACGAGAGCAAAGAGAAACGACGGAATCGTGGTTGCTCAACGAATAATAGTCCTTACAAATGATGTCACAAAAATAATACCATACATGATGGGACATGAAAACAAGAAACAGAGATGCTTGTATTACAACACACACAGAGGGTGTGATGTCACTCTCTGCCTCTGCCTCTCTGCCTGGTGTGTCCAGACCATATTCACTTTGTGAATATGGTCTGGACACGCTCCATCCACTCGCTTCAAAAACCCTTAAAACATCATTTTGTGACACAATAACAGTAGTAATTCGAAAAGTATAGCTAGTATTGTTGTGTCTCGGCTGCCATTGCCGCTTGTTGATTAGAAATGCATTCTGGGATATTCCACGGACAAGTTCACACACAAGTCACTTGGCTAGATGCAAACTTGTGAATTGGAAGAGTACTTGGCTGTGAATTATGACTTTTCACAAGAACGCAGGAACAGAATAGAGCGCATATTGAGAAACAGCCAATAGTTTGCTGTTATATTAATGTTTAAAAAATCATCAGTGAGACCTTTTAAAGACAAACGGTTTAAGACTGTAGCGACAGCAATTGAAGATGTTTTGTTAGTTTTAATTAATGCTAAACTACTTGGAGGTACTGCGTGTTACCAAATACAAACTTCGTGAAGACTGGAGTGTGACTGTGTGTTTAAGAAGGTGTTAAAAAAGACCAATGTGTTTTTTGTTACTTGGTGTGATCACAGTATGCTTGTCAATTACTGCGACATTGATGATAACCAGGCCATATTTTAAGGGGAATCCACGTAATTCCAAAGGGTCCACAAACTTCGCAGCACCAATTTTACTCTGTACATTTTGCATATCAAAAGAACACACCGAAAAGACATCACACAATACAGTGTAACTGATGGCCCGTCCTTCAAATAACCAAGAAATAACTATAAAAGATGGCAAATAAACTCATATTTCATGCCAGGTTGAAACCATTCACATAATGAGCAACTGTGTATTGTATTCTGAGTTGCACAGATTTCTCAGCCAGTCAATAAGAGAGCGAGGCTCTGAATATTGCAGATGCACAAACGCTCAAAAAGTTGAGCCGTTATTTGGCACCCTGCCATCGAATGTTGACTTCAAAGGACAACAGTTTTCCTATCTAATGGGTCCTATTGAGCTGCCTTGTGACGCGTCAAGACAATGCGAAACTCAACTTGAATCAAAGCACATGCATTCATATTGTAGAAGGCTTTGGTAACTTAATTGATTATTTATTTCATTGAAACTGTTAACTAATATCAATAGATTGTGATGAAATATTGTCATGTTCCTGTTTTGGACTTTTACATTTAATATTCTGGTCTTTGTCTCCACCTTACTTATTTCACAACCTGGCTTCTTATTTGAATGTCATTGGTTCCACCTGTTGCTGTTCACCTTATTACCTGGTTCATTGTCTGTTGATTAGCGTTTCATCTAATTTGTTTCCCTGTGTACCCCATATATGTGTGTTAATGCTTGTGTTAAAACTGTCTAAAAATAATACATTTCAACTGTTACCCTTCGTCCAGCTTCACCATGTGTTCGCTGATAACTACCTCCTCAAGCAGTTTGCTGTTGTTTGCCAACGTTCACGTTGAACACAATGCAAACGCAAAACTATCTAAATGTGTTCGCAAATGTTTGCTATGTTTGCCAATTCTAAACGCACCTCAGCATTGATTTCTTGTTCTGCTTCAAGTTGGCCTACATGTCGTGCATTTTGGTTTGGTGTTTATAGTGTAAGAACTATGTACATGCAGTATACAACAAATGGCATGTGTGGTGCCAGGAGGGTCAGCCCCAGTGTGCTGCAAAACACTCCTATATAGGTGGAAGGCCCAGGTGCACTTCACTAGACTAATTAAGGCCTACTCATCCAGCAAATATAGAGAAAACAATGACTGTTTCTCTATTCCAAGAACGCTAGCTACAGTACACACTTGTGTTCTTGAGAGGTATGTTCTTGCCAAGTGTCCTTCTGAGAATGGTCTTGCAAGGACGCGAGGACAGATCTAGATTGAGATGCATATTCTTGGCTATTGTTCTATGCTATTGTGCAAAACCTATGGATGACAACACTGAACGCTTGGTGTCATGGCTGTCCTGGTCTGTTAGTGGGACCTCACATCTATGAAATATGTAGCAAATTTCAAACTAGACTCCATCTTGATAAATCAAAAACAGAAAGGAATGCATATTGAGAAACAGCCCATCATAGGCCTGTTAAAACAAGGCAGGGCCGTCACAACTGCTATTATGTTTTCCTTTGAGTGTTGGACTCATGTATAGAATCTAGGGCTGTCCCGAATACCATTTTACAGGTTTTGAATACTTGATGGTATTTCCGAACGAGTATTCGAATACTCTCTCAAAAACACCATTAAAAATGCTCAACTATAATTAAGAAGTATAACAGAAGTAAACTTCGATTCCTAGCTTCAGTGAGCACACAAACATAGCCAAGGGCTCAAAATGGCCACTTTGATTGACACGTCAATTGACCCAGTCAGAGCTGTCAAATTCCATATAACTCCTGTATTAGCCAATAAGCGTGTGTGTTGAATGAATAGTCTCGCTCTCGTCTTTAAAAATGCTCCAATTGCAATCAATTGTGTTGATGACACAGCGTAGGGCAGGCAACTACATTTCAACGTGTGGGTTTATATGGAGACAGTTGGCATTAATGGGAAAACACGCATGCCTAATGTGGAAAAGCGAATATTAAAATCCCAATATTTAAATCAAATACATACAACAACAAACATCCCCGAATAATTGAATATTTGTGACCAGCCCTAATATAATCCATCCATCCATCGTCTTTACCACGTATGTATCCATTAGGATCGCGATGTTCATGAATTAAGCGGCTAAACCGTACAAAAATGATCGCCGTATATTTCAGTGAAGCCTTCTCAGCAAGCGCTCAGTACGGAGAACGCGTCCCGGTTTCCTTGTGTTCAGACTCTCTGAGTCCGCTAAATGTTGCAGGGCTAGCCTAGTGTCTACGATAACGCTCTATTTGACTTCAAAACATCAACATTTGCCACAAATGTTTATACTGTTGTGCATGTTGTCTAAAGGCTGTCAATGGGGAATACTGTAGGCTGTTTTGGAGCGTAGCAGCACTTGACTGCAGTACCAGCTTCAGCCACATTACCCACCAAGGTGGCAGCCTCGCTCCACGGGCCTCTGCAGCCTGCAAGCTGTGCTCCAATCAGCACTGTGGGGGCGGGGCCACACATGTCATTCTGGATTGGATTTAATTTCTTGCCAATTTGTGAGTGTCAGCCTTATAATTAGCATGCCTTTAGTTGCAATTGCACATTATTGCAGCCAGTTTATTTAATAAACTTTTATTTTTATTTTTTAGATATATAATTCATAATAGAAAATTGCCTGGAAATCAACATGTGAATATTTATGAATAATGGTCCATATTTGGAAACTGGGATTCCACTGCTTCACTCGTTCAGATGTGATAAGACTGGAAATGAGGAGTTTGTCTCCAGCATGGCCCTCCTCGCCTATGTATGCTGAGCTGGGACTCAGCTCAATGCTGGGCCTCGTACTCAACCTGGACAGGCTAAGGTAGCGTATCTGGTCCAACCAGATGGGGCATGCGCGGACATATGTGCACGCACACACACACACATGCGCGGACACACACACACACACATACACACACACACACAAATGCACATGCACACCAGTTGGTGGACAAGATAAGAGAAGTTTAAGACCCAAAACTAATCTGACTTCAGTGCTGAATATAAACAAGTTAAAGTTGGGACCAAATGCACAGGCCTAAAATGACATTTTTACAAATGTTACGGTGAGAAAACAGAGATTTTATTAAAGGAACACAATGTCCAGTGATAATACACTCCATAATATCGTATTATAACAGTTGGATGTGTAAAAGCTCATGTTTGATGGGACTGTAACACGTGCTAATGGTTTCTTCAAAATGCAATACAGGTATAATAGGTGACTATACTATCACTGTTTTCTGATTCTCATTTCACTGTTTATTTGTACCATACACAGTATTTCAGAGTATCTAAATGAGTAAAAACAATGTCCAGTCTCATTAATTTGTGTGTACAGTGTCACACAGTACATACGTCACATACACCACATTAATTAACACAAATACTGCATATAACCCACTGATTTAATCGAGGACTCCATGCAAATAATATTAAAGGCAAATCTGATCTCCCCTCCCGTTTGATTTCTTGAAAGACTCTTTGCTTCTCACTGTACAGAGATAAATATCATGGGCCCAATTACAGTCTGCATGAGATACACTGTAATGACTGATGCTGAAACAGGGCTCTCCTACATTTTAATGGGCTATTTCAGAAAGCTTTGATACAACAATGAGCAAGGGGGGCTTCGCCATGCAAGTCTGGGTCCTGGCTATATTTATGCATTGCAAGAAGTGTAAAGAATTGAAAAACATTTAATTAGAAAGCTATTTTCTCACATAATTTTTTGCAGTGTCCTTTGACAATTCATTAGAACTTACAATATGACCTCAAACAGAACCACTCCTGATTTGATTGACGGCTGTGATGTCTTGGAATTAAAACAACCAAGCAACACATCAAACTAACGTGTTTCTTTGTTTTGTTTTGCAACACAAGCCCTGTCTGTTTCCCACTAAAGAAACAAAACAAACCACCTACTGTATAATGAAAACGTACAGTGTATATATCACATCCAAAACTCTTGACGGACAGGCTGAAAGCAAACCAGAATAGCGATATGTCTTATTCTATCTTCCAAGAGGCATCTTGTCATTGACGACTTCATACACTTGGGTCCCAGTGCACGGAAACCTTAATAGAGTATTGCTAACAATACAAGAATGCGTAGACAAGGTGTCTGGAGATATGGGGTGTTTTTTTATGAACCATATATCACACAATATGGAGGCACATTTATTATCACTTGATAATAGTGGTACATGGCAATGTGACTCTGCAGTGAGCCCGTCTTCTTAAACCAGATAACTGTAATGGTGTTTACTCAGATACTGTGCTGCAGCGTACTGTACTTATCTGTCCTCTGCCTTCAGATGCATTGTGCGCTGTTAGCTAGAGCGGTATGCCATCCTGTGCACAAGTGATACCAGGCGGCTAGCGGAGGGCATTTGTCAGGGTGGCTGCCCATGTGACTTGCTAGCAGGACACTTGGCAATTTCTGTCAAATATGGGGGGGCAGGATGGTCTAGTGCTGTGGATGTTGGACTCCCGGCCGGAAGGTTTGAGTTCAAACCCCGAAGTTGACCTGTAAGCATCGTGGAGCAAGATGCCTAACCCCTTACCTGTTCCGTGTCATAACTGTACTCACTGTAAGTGGCTTTGGATAAAAGCATCTGCTTAATGACCTAATTGCAAATAACCACTCCTAACAAAACCAATATACAGATCATGTCAGCTCTAACCAAGCAGACACTGACGCTGACCTATTGTCCCCTAACCATCCTGAAAGGGTGGACTCCTCCCTCTGTGGTTTCTTCCCTTTCCCCCCCATGGGGTTAGTATGTTTTTCCTTGCCCGGGGGGGAACAGGGTAAAGGGGTGTTGTTTGTTTCCATGTGAGACGTGGGCTTGTAAAGCCCTTTGGTGCTGTAATGTGATTCATAAACTTTCCTTGTTTCACGGGCCTTTGGTCAGAAGACTAGGGCCATTCAGAGCACACGTTGAAGCATGCACTGCAGCTTTAAAACATTTGCTTGCTGCTGTATATCGGGCTGGGCCCCCGAGGCGTATACAATTAAATTCTAACGTTTTATCTATTTATTTATAATTTGTTTACTGTATGTTTAATAAAACCGTGGTATAAAATGTTTTTAATAACGTTGTTTTGGTTCGTTTATAGGCCTACTGTATACTATGATGCTGTTAAGTTGGGCTAGTAAAACACACCGTGGTGTATTGTTGGACTTCAGCTACCAGACCCAAACAAAGCCGGTGATGAAGCTCAGCCGAAGTAAACAGTGCAGAGAGACGTAGGGAGCTGTAATAGCCAGTCAGGTGTGTGTGTGTGTGGGAGGATGGGGAAGAACATATATATGCTGCAACACTGTAGGCCCAATCTCACATGCATCAAGTGGCGTTTACGTTTACAATACAATCACTTACTTTCTATATACCCTCAAAAATAGTGCATTTAAGGTAAAGGTGTTTTTTTATTGTCGCATTAGCAATATTTGCTCTCTGCATTTAACCCATCTCTCAACTGCAGATTGAGGTGTCAATAACACTGTAGCTGTAATGGCCGTTATCACATTCTGTTAGAACAGCGGAGTCACTACAACAGGATATGCTGATCTCATAGCCTATCACATTTAAGTGTGGTCGCACACACACACACACGTTTCTACAGATATACTTAAGGGCTCCGTCTGCTGCATTAGCCATACCTAATGCCATTAGGCTGGCTGAGGTTTAGTGGCTGGAATGCTAACAGCACTCTTGCTAACATCATCTTCCCTGGCAGTCAACATGGCCAACACCACACGGACGCGCGTCTAATTAATCTCACGGGCGCAAAGGGCTACCATCAGCGTTTCCCAGGCAACAGTCTGCGCACATGTCCTCTTCCACAGTGGCCGTCAGACACGCCCCTATTCACACGTCTCATTTGAGGTGATGAGTGGCCCGGACCCGCCCCTCCAGCTCTGTTTGGACGACCCGCCAATCAAATAAATTGGTCGGCAAAACCATTCAATCTGTCCTTGTGAAGTCAATCACCTCGTGGGAGCCAACCATAACTCAAGAGCGCAGGCCATTTGCTGTCTTTCCGCGGCCTTCCCCGGGCAAACAATAACACATTAGGTTTCTCCCCTGGCAGGAGGAGGAGGGTCTGTCTGTTGTTGTGGCGGGGCCGTTGCCGGGGGTGATTGAATCGCTCCCGGAGGAGGAGAGGGATGTCACAATGGCAGGCCTCAAACTGCTGGAAAAATGGAAAAGTAAAACACCCACCTACAGTGCCGGGAAGGCTGGAACTGAGGGTATTGCTGTCGGCATGACAACTAGAAACGAGGCTAACCGGAATACCATTTACCCAACTAGGCGTTGGGTAAATGCTGCTGAGGCTCGTCACCCCCGTGGGGGGTCACACAGGCCAACTCCTTTCACCCAACAGAGAAAATTGAAAGGACATTATTTTTTGCTCCTGCGTCTTCTGTGCGCTCTAATGCCGCCGCGGTGACCTGCGGCTCGGGGGCTCTTTATCCGAAACACACACATTCTTTTCAAAAGTAGAAACGCCGGCGTGGCGTACACACCTGTGACATCCTGGAGGCGGATCGCACCGGATCACGCCGCACCTCTTGTCCCGGCCGCCCTCTGCTCACAAAACAAGCTGCGGCTTGTTGTTGAGCTGCAAAATTGATGCCATTTCTGGTGAAATATTTAAGGTTACAGTTCAGAAAATAGGCCATGGCCTACAATAAACGACTGCAGCGAGTGCCGGTGCTTTGTGAGATCCATTTTTAATCCACGTATATAGAAAATGCATCATAAACACAAGGGGGCATCTTTTCTTTTAAAATCTGTTGTAGCTAATCAGTGCTATCGCTAATGCGCTAAAGGTTGCGCTTTGACAAAATATATATACAGTTCAAGGTAAAGCTGAAGCTCACGGTGCGTAACGCGCGGTGCGTCATGATGAAAACCTTATTTTGCAATTAATTCACATTGACCTTTTCCCTAAACCTCTGCCTTCCTCCTCTTACTGCCAAGTGACAGTTGTAGATGTAGGCAGAAAGACGTTGGAATATAGTTCTATGTCCCCCCTTGAAGGCACAAGACTCCTTTGCACTCACAATTGAACTTTGGGGTCTATTTCAGTGGCCTTTGAGATTCAGCAAAACACTGAATTGCTTTAAGCTGAAGCACCTACTGCTTCAAACCGTCTGTTTCCCAGGGTGTCCCACAACTTTGCTTCAGTTCCACGCGAGAGTCTGGAGATCTTTGAAATCCCTGGGACTGAGAGTAACTGAGTTATGGTAAGGGCTCTGACCAATCAATCATCAGCTACGGACGTGGTTTAGGTGTGACGACAGCAAAAGCCACTTTTAAAATAACATGTAAACAAGGACAGACCGATGGACGGCTCCCCAGATGGACGTGTGTCCAACAACCCATCTGACATGTCAATATTGTTGTTTGGCTGAGCCAGGACGCCCTTATGTGCTTCACAGTTTAGGTGCCCCTTGCTTCTTTGTGCTGTAGGCTACGGTACATGTAACATATCAGTGTATTACATTGTATATATATATATATATATATATATATATATATATATATACACAATATATATATCAGCAATAGACACAAAGGTTTGCATATTTTATATAACTTAAAAAATAATAATTTCTAGACAGAAATGTTGAGATCATCTCAATCTGACAGACGTAACTAATCAGAACAGTTTTCCCGTATACCTAAGGCTGACTGCTGTAGCCTGGATGTTCTGAGGGGCTGTTTACAGGTTTACTCCTGGTTTAGATGGAAAACATTCACGCTCCGACTTCTTTCCTGACTTCTTTCTCACCTGCTCTCTCCGCCCTCCCCTCTTCTCCTCGGAGAGCTGCAGTGGTGGTTTCTTTTAGAACGGTGTTCAGTGGCAAGTCAAAGCTCACAACTACACCTCGTCACCGCGGCAACCAGCGACTCAAGCCTGCGCGCTGTTTTGAAAGGCGGACGGCATGCTGATCACAGCCTCAGCCTCTTTTTGAGAAGAGACGATGGCACAGTTAATCCTGGCTTTTCACATCTGCATAGATATGGAAGGGAGTAACGCCACGAATGGCAGCAGGTACAGGAATATTGAATATGAGACAGATGGAGGCATACGCAAGTCAATAAATGCCGAGGAATTGTGTGACATTTTATTTTTCCTTCCAAGCCTAGAAGGAAAATATTTGAGAAAGGGTTTCCTTTTAATTATGTCTTAAGTGAGTACAAACTTGGATTACACAAAAACATTTCTAGTAAAAAAAAAAGAAAAAGGAAATGTCTTTGATGTAGCAGCACCACCAGGTTTACTGGACAGAAGCACAATGATTTCTCTCCAGCCTAATTCTTGCAGGGAAGTGAAACTGAAGCCTTGCATCCCAAACAAAGGCTTCCAGCCTTGGCAATACCTGTCCAATGTTGGGAGGCCGAGCTTCTGAGGGACCGTTGAAGAGGGTGGACGGGGCAACAGGTGATCGGAAAGTCGCTGGTTCAAATCCCGTTGCCTCCTGGCCAAGTGTCGAGGTGTCCCTGAGCAAGGAACCTAACCCTCAATGCTCCTTGTGCTTGTGATGGTGCCTTGCATGGCTGCCACCCACATCGGTGTGTGTGTGTGTGTGTGTGTGTGTGTGTGTGTGTGTGTGTGTGTGTGTGTGTGTGTGTGTGTGTGTGTGTGTG
>JAODLL010071092.1:0-16666 GCA_026546735.1 Forbesichthys agassizii | reverse complement strand
CGTGGATTGGGTTATTTAGTGCTTCTGTGGTGTCGTCTCCGGGGTTCCGCTAATGGTGGCGGCATGGTGGTGCATGGATGGTGGGCTGGATTATGGGTGGGTATGTGCCCTGGCCTGCAGTGCCTGGGGGTTCAGCTGGGGGGAGCTGGTCCATTTAGTCACCTGCACAGTGTTTGGTGATGCGCTCCTGGTGCCACATCCTTGGGGGTCTGGGGTAGGTGGGGTTGGTGTGTAGGCTCGTTCTGTCAATATCTTCAGGGTTTCATTCTCCGACTGAAATTGAGGTGGCTGGGGAGCGGGTCTGGGGTCCCTGGTGGTTTTTTGTTTGTGTTTTGGGGATGGTGGAAATAGGACTCCCGATGTTTGTGATTTGAGGGTTGGGATGATAATAACATGAATGGTGGTATTACTTTAAAAAAAATTTAATTAATTTAATTTAATTTTGTATTGTTTTTAATGACATTGTAGTGCTATATAAATAAAGATTGATTGATTGATTGATTGATTGATACATTGATTATTTGGGGGTGAAGGGTCACCTGTATGATAAATAAATAAAAAATTCCCTCATACAGACCCATCAGTGTTTAGACTTCAACTGTGGGAATCCCCGCTCACTACATCACACTACATCATCCTTGTCTGGTTTCTGCTTCTTAAGCATACTTTAGTTTGGGCCTTCGGGACCCCTCTACACCCCCAACCACCCCCAAAGCCTTGGAGCAGAACCGAGACGCTAAGTCACTGGCCTCATAGCCAGGGTCCCACAGGTGTGTCTGCGCGAACGTTAGCCTTCGCAAGCTCTCGCAAGCTGGCGGCATCTTGATTTTGAGTCTGGCTCGGGACACGTTACGAGCCCCCGTACTTCAAAGTGGGTGTACGTGCAACTGATCCGCCCTATCGCTCCATTATAAGCAAATCTTGTTGACGCTCTTGCCGTTTTCTCTGGAGGCCAGTATACGGTTATGATTATTAACAGTGTTTCCTCTCTCTCTCTCTCTCTCTCTCTTTTTTTTTTTCAGTCAGTTGTTTTCATAAGGGACCGTAATGCTCTTGGACAGGAAATATCTGGCTATATAGACTACGCCTACAGACTCAAAACCGAAGATTTTGAAGCATATTTCAGCGGAAAGAAGAGACTTATGCCAAGACAGTCAGATTTAAGGTAAGCCCGCATGTATTGTAACACATCCAACTCAGTCGGAGGGGGTGGTACGGAGGCTTGAGTGCGGTGGGGTTTGACAAGATTTGAAGGCTATAGGAAATGTTATTATTGGGATTAAAGATTCGGTTTGACGTTAGAGACCAGTGGGGTTGGATGGAGTTTCACGAAGGCCCCGGTGTGGTTATCATGCACGGCACCTGCCACTGTGACTCCAGCACGCCACCAAAGCACCAAATCTCCTCTCTACACAGATGTGAAACAATTAGAGCCTGTAGCGAAGCTAAGAAAAGACTCCCAAAAGCGCTGACTGTGCCTGGACCAGACGGATGTGATTAGCTACGGTGGAGATGTCGGCTGTGGGTTACAACTGGCTCAAACCGTTAGAAAATTGCTGTTCAACGTGCGTTAAGTTTATCATCCCCGCTACATTTCTTAAGATTTTCAGGGCTTCAGTATGGCCGGTGCTTTTATAGTGACAGCTTATTAAGGACTACATCTGGTACAATTTTTGAAGCCTGTCTTAAGAGATCATGTTGATGGAAATATGTTGGGGCTTGAGTTCTTAGACGTGAGTGACATCTATTCTCGGAGTAAAACAGATTTGAAAGAAAAATAAACCCAAAAAACACGTTTAGTTTATATTGTAATCTGAATAGGGTCTTAACTGTCATCTGTCCAGTTGACTTAGCATCAGTTCTGTGTTCCTGAAGCTTTGTGAAGTCACAGAGCTCTCAAGTAGCACATCCCCTAGAGAGCTGATGCTTTGCTCATGAGTAGTTATTTCTGTTCCTGAGCAAGCGCATTTTCTCCCACTCACATTTATGCAGCCTGCGTGGGATTTGAACCCATGACCTTGGAGTTACCTTTCTGCACCCTCAGCCTCCACGCCAACATCACCTAGCTGAAACAATGAGATGTTTCAACATGTGGTCACATTATATCACTGCTCAGACAACGATGAACGGCATTCAACATTGCATCAAGATGTTAACAAATGTCCGACATATGTTCGACCACTATCTAGATGTCACCGGTGCCAGTGGAACAGGTCTGACCCGTTGAACTTACGGGTGAGAACCCAACGCTGTGTACTGTAGCCTTACGATGTTGAAGTGGGTGAGCGATCACATCTTGGTCTTAATTGTCCAGCAGGGGAGCCGTGTACACACAAACGGTTGGCAGCTAACTTGTTGGAACCCAAAAGCCGTTCCCACATTCCACATGCTCTCGCGTAGTAGCATGTCTCCCCACATGTCAGTTACGTGCTAGAAATCTTGTGAGAGTAAACACACCTGGATGGACGGAGCAAGAGCCTGCGATACACGTTCACACTTGGACAAACGGCGTACAACCCTCTGGTTGGTGTCGCCATGGGAACATACCGCAGCCTCAACACAACAGAATGGTTTGATAAGGGATAGTCTGTAGAATCTTGTTATCCTATAGGTTTTGCAAGGGTATTTTCACATGTAGCATATACACATATGCATCATTGCGAGCCCTATCTTACAACTGGCGCAAAGTGGGAATGCAATTGTCCTTGCTAATTTCAGTAATCTTCCCGTCCAGCGCCCACGTTGTTTAAAATAGCAAATGCACTTGCGCCCATTTGAGCGCCCCGTGGAAGTGTTGGTCTAAACATGAGGTGTGGTCTGGTGCATTGTTGGCGCGTTTGCCATCTTGAGGCAGCTGAAAGTGTTTGTGTGATTAACCAGCAAAAACCTGGTCTGAAGTCAACGCTCAGAGCACTATCAAGATAGTGTCACCTATGGCAGGTGCACAATGTGTGTACACTCTGATTGTTACACATACATGGACACGCAGGAGCGCACAAACATGCAAAGGATAAGAAATGTAGAAGAGAGTAAGTACAATCCCTTCGAATCTTGCGCATGGCGCACCGACCACTTATCTGCCGTTAAAATAGCAAAAGTGGATTTGGACGCGCCCTAAATGCAGTTTGCACCTTGCACTTTAGACCGTGCACTTAGATCGTTGAAATTGAGCCCATTGTGTTTCTCTGAAATCCCTCCGATGCGGGAAAACCTCCAAACCACCAGTTTCTTTAGAAAGCGAGCCCGAGGCAAGCGATTGGACAAAGTTTATGCTCAGTACTACACCGGCATCTCAGACCAAAACAAATGCCTTTTGGGCCACACACACGCACACATGCAGTTACAGGAATGAGCGCCCAGACCGGAGGAGCTCTGATTACAACACACACAGAAGAAGTGTAATGTCATTCTTTTCTCTGGACGTAAATACTCCAAAACAGTCATCTGAGTTTCCATTGACAAATGAAGTAAGAGGAACAATAGCCTTTTTTCTATTTGTGTAATTAAACAAATAGCATAAAAAGCCTAATCTTAGATATAAAGAAGAGATGTATTCTCTGATGACTTATTGAGCTATCAACTTAGTACTAGCACAACGCAAGACCACTCAATTAGATCACTGAAACCAGCGCATGCCAATCTATTTAGAGAGAGAGAGAGAGAGAGAGAGAGGGAGTAGGAGGAAAGAAAGATTTGACGGTAAAATAAGTGATTGACAGCAAGGGTAAATTTAAGAAAGTTTTGGCCGTGTCTCCTGCTGTATGAGGATAAACAGAAACGATAAAAAATCGGCACATAGACTGCATTCACCTATCTATCTACATTCAGCTATCTGTAAGTTCTGTCTTTTTTGCTCTCCACACAGACTGCATATCTACCGGATCAAACGTGATTGGCAAATACTACTCGGAGTACAAACAGAATCCAGAGCACATCCGCTATAGAATTGCTCTCAGCTAAATATTCGACGAGCTTTTGGACATCCTGTTAGCTTCAGCGTTCGCACCTAGCCACCCTTCTGGCGAACCAATCAGGGTGACTAGGTGCGATGGTGTTAAAGTCAAGCGTGTGGTAGAGCTAGATGAGGCGATCAAAACAAGTGTAGCAACGGCGATTGGTGAAAGTCTATTCCCACAGCTTCAGTACTAACCAGAGTTCTACGCCCAGTAGGAGGCGTGGCCAGAACCCTGTTCACAAAGTGCACTGTGGGTCTGGTTGCACCAGGCTACAGCTGTTCCATTCATATGCAGATGTGTCTGTATATATTAAGACACGTTATGGGGGAGGTGAAGCCTGCAGGTGAAGCCTCCGCCCTCTGCAGCCTCCCCGGCCTGCCACTTACGAGGCCTCTCTATCCTCCATCTGCCCCTATAGCGCACACACACACCCCAGAGGTTTCTGCCTCTGTCGGGAACAATAACAGGCAGTGTGGTTGCAGTTAAGAGGGAGCAGATGCTGCTGAGGCAACGGTCCACTCAGTGCACACAGACCCACCAGACCTCCACATGTATTTGTGTATGTGTGTGTGTGTGTGTGTGTGTGTGGCACACGATTATTTTGTTTTGGACCGAGATGCTGGTGCTCCAGTGTGACACCTAGTGGCAGAAAGTCATATAGAAACACTTTAAACTTACCCTTCTGTCTCTTCGTATGCTGTGCCGTATACAGTAAGCTGCTATTCATGGCTGAGGGAGGCAGTCTCCACGTATGGTTCACAAAGGCCTTCCCATTTTGCAGATGTGATTGTTTTGATGATCCGGAGTCTAGGTGCGGCATACTAAAAGTATAAAAACAACACAAACAGAAAGACACCAGTCTTATTAAGACACAACAGGACCAGCCTAAACAGTATGTTGACCCAAGCTATGCGTGGTGTGGGTCAATCAGGGCACTTCCATACTGTAAATGTTTCATGTAGATCACTTACCTTTTAACGTGCTGCTCTTCAAAAATATCCACTATGGACAATGTATCGGGGTTGATTGAAAGCCACTTCAGGTGAGTACGGTTACGCTTGTTATGGAGCATGTATTGTAAGGGAGTTGGGCATCGGCCTCAAGAATGTTTACAGCAGAGCCATAAAAATAACAGAGTTACGTCCGAAATTGTCAATGGTCACGTTCATGGAGAGGCAAAACCTATGGCACAATAGTTCCCGAAAGTGCTTGGTGGGCAGTTTGAATATATATACTATATACAGATATATAACATAGTTTTTTGGTAATTAGTAGTCAAGAAATGCACCGATTTACATTAAAAATCTAATCATTAGGGCACTTTTAGTAGTTAAGATAACTTCCGGGAACTATTTTGAGGCCTCACGATACTCCATTGCTGTGAAAAAACAGTCCATTGGAGTGAACGGAGTTGGCGTAACACTGTTCTTTCCATGGCTCTGGTTTACAGGTAACACTGAAATTATGTCATATTCATAGACATCCATCTCTATGAAATTGTTGAGAGAATGCATTAATTCCAAAGATTAAATAATGTATAGTGTTGATTGTAGAGATGCGAGGGGCCGGATCTAACACCCAAACCATCATTCTGACAAAAGGTGGTAGTACTGTATGTGTGGGCAGCAACATCTCCTCCCCAAAACACCATGATGTTAGATTCCCTCACCAGGACAAAGCCAATCCCTTCTATGCTTCAACATAAGCTGCTATTGCTTTTTACAGTGTCCTCACACACACACACAGTGAGTCCTGACCTGGCCTAATTATCCCACAGATCTGTGCAGTCCAGATGTGCCCCCGGTATCTCCATTTAATGTTCCCCAGCAAAGCGGGCCATCTGTTTATGCGCTCTGGCCAGTACCTGTCCCTGACCTCCCTTGCCTGGCGAGCAAAGGGAGGGTCCCCTCGCTTTGCCATGGTAACTCGCGCCGTACCAGTACCATTGGCGAGTTTGCTCAAGCAGCTGTTCCTTCCTCCCGGGATAGCTCAGGCCTGTTTCTCTCTCAACTGTGATGTGTTGTCAACCGGTCCTTTTAATGTGAAATAAATCTCACGAAGAACCGAGACTAAAGGTGGGAGAAAGTTTGTTGATGTTTGAACTCAAAAGCACATCTTGCTTTAGTGCCATAGGGTGCTACCTCAGAAGTAACATATAATGTATATAATCTCCCCTACATGAGGGCTCACAATTAATTTTACAGCGATGAGTTGCCCCGTAAGGAAAGTATTAATCTGCATGTACGGTAGGTAGGTAGGTGGGTGGGTTGGTTGGTTGGTTGGTTGGTTGGTGGGTTGGTTAAGGCTTTTACCTCTCCTCTAATAGTTGTGCTGAACTCTGCAGTGTGACAAACACACCCTAACTTTGTTAACTGGTTGCCACAAACGCTACAACCTCAGTTGTTGAGTTTAAGGTACACACCATTCCAACGAGATCATCTAGGGAATGAAATGTGACTGTTATGGGGAAATAGTCAGCTATGACAATTTGACTTGACTTGTTTGCTAATGCCTTAAGGAGCTCTGATAGATTAGCTACGTGCTAACGCCAGCCCAAGTGTGTTTAGTGACAAGCTGCAACATTGAAGTTGAAAGATACGCTTGGTAGAATAATAGCACGCTTCTCCTGCATGGCCAGAAGGCATATTGCCTCCTCGTTCTGGCTCTGCAACGCACCTGTGCGTCCCGCTTCATGTGCTGCTGTGAAAATATTTGGACCGCCGTCCTATTTTATTAACTCTTAATACAAAAGAGAAACCTTTCCCGTTCTAAAGGTGAATGAACAGGTCAGAGCCTGGGGGGTTGTGTGTCCACGCTTTCTAAAGAGGTGACAGGGATATTCTATATCCCATAACTGCGAATGGAGTTTGCCAATTTTGATAACCGTTCACGGAAACACCGGATCCTTCCATGTCGTCCGTGGGTATCGAGCTTCACACATGGCGTGCACACACGTTATTGGCAGCGTTCTCGGAATTTAAGTGGAATGTTTTGCTCTCGCAGATACTGTTTACACAGCTTTTGATAGATCCGCCCGGTGTTCCAGCAGCACCTAATGTGAAGCCCTCCTTCCAGGACTGCGTGTCCAACGGCTGTGCTATCTGTTAGCACAGCCATGTAGTTAAGGGTTTTGATAAGTGGATCTTAACAGTGGCCCGCGTTGAAAGCACAGAGAAGGACGGTGAGCTGAGACACAACCTCAATTGTTTCATCATCATCACTACTGTCCTCTTTATCAACCCGCACTGATAAGATGGTTGGGGCTGGAGTGGTTCAGTCAAAACCCTTTGTAGTTCTTGGGCCTGGAACCAGGGGGAGGGATTGGAAAGTAGTTAACCTCACAGTGAAGGTGCTATGAGTCTCCTGAGCTACAGTCATATGGAACACAGTATATAACACCCAATTGTGTCACTGCATTATGTAATTCCTCATGCTTGTGTGTGTGTGTGTGTGTGTGTGCACGTGTGCGTGCTTTGCTGAAGTAGATGGCAGTGAGCCACACCACCTCACAAACTGATTGAACCTGCATATAATTAATTACACCGAATTGATATTGGAGTTCCCTCATGAAACCAGCAGAATAGGGTTCTGCAGCAGACCCCTTTTATATTTGCCAATATGACGTGATTATAAAATACTGGCACAAAGGAAATTGAGCTTTTTATGTAGCATAAATAGAATTGAATAGAATACAAAGCCTTTATTGTCATTGTACAACATCCACTGAAATTAGGTGAGCTACTCCCATACAGTGCTATAATTTATAATAAATGACATAAAACAGACAAGGGCACGATATTGCTTGTGTGCTATCGCTATATGCACTGTGCTGTATGTTGGTCATTGGACAAAGCTATGCCTACATTGATTAAGGTATAGCAACATGTCTTTTGGTACCGAAAAGGGGCATTTCACTTCTGTTGCACAATTGACTGATTCCAAGCCCCGCCCCTTTTTAGCCCTGTCCTCCAACCGTTGAGCATGTTTGAAATCTATCCATCATCATCATCATCATCATTTTAACTGTCCACAAATGTTTTTCACTGGTCAATTTTTAAACACAGCAAATCACAATGAGGACAAATATCACAAACCGTAGCAATATGTTTCCAATGATGACCTATTCAAAGTTATTGCATTTGGTATGAAAGTCTTGGATGTTCTTTTGTTATTTACTATGTTATACTGTTTTGTCCAACCTAGTTACAGTAACTTAGATCGGTCAATTGCTATCAACGGCTTCTTCTCAGTGTTTCTCTTAGTTGACCTACACCTGTTTATCAGACCTGTGCTGCTCCACACTGCAGTCGTTAAAGTGACATGGAGGTTTTGGACCTCCGTTGGCAAATAAAGATATGTTAAACAGCCGTCCCAACTCTTTTACTTACAATACACAGTATATCACCCGGCCGGTTCCTCTGAGCCCCGTAATAAGACTGTCGACACTGCAGAGAGGACTTTTACTTATTGAAAAAACATTCTTAGAACAGCAGCCACCACAACAAAAAACGAGTGCTTGGGAGTGTTCATTAGGCTTAGTACTGTTAGTAGATGTACGTTTTATATTCCAATTCATAAAGTTGGCTACAGAACATTCTCCGTACGTATTTATATATACAACTTGGTTCTGTTTGTGTTGCCACTGAGTCATCTTTAATGTATGTAGTCTAACCTTACCTTGTGTGTGTTGGAGCTTACTGTGGGCATTTTTCTCTATACAAAACGCTTTCGTTTCTTGCGTCAGATGTGTGCTTCCATGTTTGTTTGTTATTTTTTATGTTCAGTGTTAAAATATCTCCACATCTGTCCCTTTTCTTTCTCTCCACCAAGAGCAAATGGTGCCCCATGCATACCAGTGGTCTACCCAGGAATGCTAATTGCTGCGTGGCATTTTGGTATAAATAGGCACAGAAAACGCTGTCCAACCTAACTTGCGAAGAGTGGAAGTATGCATGTGTCTGTGTGGGCATCTCACAAGCAAAATGATCTCCCACTAAGATTTGGATTGGGGGGAGCGGGGCAAGGATGCCCGAATGTGTACAGTAATTCATCATTTGTGTGCGTTGCAGCAGCAGTCTATTCTGACCTTGCTTTACTCAGCTCTGCTCCGGCCAGACTCGTCGTCCTAGCATGCCTTATAATTTAATGCATCAGTGCATCTCGCCACAGTTTCCAACTATCACCGTGACGACACGTCCAGCGGCCTTCCGTAGAAAAGTGTCCTGTCTCCGGTTCATCGTTTGGCATGGGCCGCTCCCGCAGCAGAACGTCTGAGGATACAGCGGTCGATGCTCTCATTTAGAGAAGCTACCTTTGCTTTCTTGTGCACAGCAGCTCCTCACATGGGTGAAGACACTCAGACATGTTGACGCACGCACGACTGCAAGAACTAGTGATCCATGTGACATTGACTGCTTGTGTAATGGAGAGAGTGAGCAAACCTGACATGCCAGAGGAATTGACGTCACAAGTCCATCTGGAGAGCCGTACATTAAAACTGTTTGTGATTGGCTGGTACTAGGCAGTTGATTGGATGAACCATAGTTGTATTTGTAGTTAACTTTTGGCAACTGTTTGAGGTTCCACAATCTGCCATTGCTGGAAAAAAAAGAAAACGGTTGACTTTTTCTTCTACATGGCTCTAGACCTGGGGCCCCAGATTGAGGTTGCATGGGGCCATCCTGTTGCTGTGGTGTTTCATAGTGATCGGGGGTTGATCAAAGCGCTTTTGAAGCGACCGCACCTTTAGTGGCACATCTCGGTGTGATCAGGGCCATACTCAGTTACTGTCTGTGTGTTTTTGCAAGCAACCAATCCAACCAATCCAGAAAACCACTTTTCCCTGGAAATCTAGCAGTAAATGACATTGCTCTATTGGCTGAAATTGCTCTGCAGCAATGCGTATTTACATTCCCCATAGTGGCACTGTATGGCTTCTGGAAGGGACACATGAGCAGCTTTATAATACTGTAGTTGTTGCTATGTGTACTTGTGTGTTGTAGTCAGAAAATGTTTTCATGACCCAGATGCTAATAGGTATAAGTTTTAAGGGGAACTAGAGGACTGCAGATCGCCAGTGAAACAAATCTTGAGGATATAGTGACTGGACGCCAGCAACACACAGGCAATATTTCAAAGATGGCGGGAGGCCTCCAAATGTAAATGTTGAGATTTATTATTTTGTCTTGTGGGTCATTAATATTTCACATCTTTGGTTTGTCATGCAACGTAGCACCGGAAATATAACTTGTAGCATGTTGGCTTGGTGCCCAGATGTTACGTTGCCCAATTTGATCTGCACTATATGCTGCTGAGACTGTCAGACCCACTCCTAATGTGCCTCTGTCCAAGATTTACACAGATCTTTCTCCAACTTTGCTCTCTTGGACTGCAAACTACTTCTGGGGAAGAGTGGTCCTATAGCAGTTAACAAAGCGATGATTCACAAAAATAGCAGCTCACAGTTTGCACTTATTCCCCCAAACCCCCACCATCATGTATTTTTCCCTTGAGGGCCAGAACACCAGAGCAGCCTTCAGCACCTAAAGGTGTAACATTTGGATTTTTATTACTGCAAGCAGCTGGATCTTATCCTGTACCGATGGACCTGGTGATGGGAGTCAGCCAGAAAAACAAGACAGTCACCACAGTTTAGGAGGGAACCACTTTAGCGATTACTACTACAGTTGTGCTCAGTCAGTCATGTTGCCACTATCATCCCTGTTACCACTGTTGGCTCCATGAGACTTGTTGCCTTGGTCACCTTAACACAGTCACATCTGTTACCATAGTCAGTGCTGTTAGTTTGATTGATTGATTACTTTATTTGTCCAAGAAGAAAAATTAGGTTGTCATAGCAGTCTGGTATATTAAAATACAATAAGAGTAAGTAAGTAAGTCATTTTTATTTATATAGCACATTTTCGCAGACAAAAAGTCACAAAGTGCTTTACAGTCGTGCCAATGAAATGACCAACAATGAAAAAACACATAAAAGCAGCTTACATCATAAAATGAAATGCTAATCAATCAAGCAGTCTTTATTTATATAGCACTTTTAATGCAAATTCATGTAACACAAAGTGCTTCACACTACGTCATTAAAAACAATTCAAAATTAGTTAAAACAATACAATATATAAAAAATAAAGTACCACCACTCATGTTACACTCATCATCCCAACCCTCCAATCACAAACAAACATCGGGAGTCCCATTCCCACCATCCCCAAAACAAACCACCTAATGAAAAGCTTGTCTAAAAAGATGCATCTTAAGGTGTGATTTAAAAGTGTCCACGGTATCCATAGCTCTTAAGGCAAGAGGGAGAGCGTTCCATAGCCTGGGAGCCACTGTGCTGAAAGCACGGTCACCTCTAGTTTTAAAATGAGTTCTTAGGACAGTTAAAAGGCCCTGACCTGAAGACCTCAGAGATGCCCAGAGGTGTGTGTGTGTGTGTGTGTGTGTGTGGCAAGTCCAGGATGTATGGGGGAGCTTGACCGTGCAAGGATCTATATGTGATAATTAAGACTTTAAAATTGACTCTAAAACGAATAGGAAGTCAGTGTAATGCTTCAACTCAGAGTCAAAGTCAGCAGACATGTTGCTATGGTCTGTTACCAGTCAGACATGTTGCTATGGTCTGTTACCAGTCACACATGTTGCTATAGTTAACCATGTTGCCAGTCACACATGTTGCTATGGTCAGCCATGTTACCAACCAGATGTTAATCAGTCTTAATATAAGATGAATGCTGTTACCAGTCTGTTGCTAGGCGCTCATTACATTATGTTCTAGCAGACATGTGTGGCCCATTCCATCAACCAGTGGGGTCTTTTATTGACAAGAACAATATGTTGGGCCTGCATTTTCAGAGGGGGAAACATTTCTCAAACTCCAGATGACCCCACGTGTTAGCCTGCCTGGCCTTGTTTACTGTAATATGGTTGTTCTCTCAAAGGACATTCCCGGCTTTCTGAGACCAGTGTCTCCATTTTGTGCAGTTTTAACATGTCAGTTCCAGTTTGTGCTTGCCTCGAACGCCTGGTCTAAATTCAATCAAATTGAATTTTAAAATGCAATATTCAAAACGACCATACATAATGAGATGGTTGCAAGTCCCAACAGACCTCAGCGTGTTTCCAATCAGCACAGGCAATGTGGCCACAGAAATTCAAGTTAACCGAAAATCTGCTGGTGGTGTGTTTAATCGGAGCAATGTTTTGATAGACAGCAACACCGCAACTGTTGTTAATTGAACAATACATCAAACTGACATAAGGTAATCACGTCTTTTACTTGATGAGCAATTTAACCACCACCACCGCACTTATTTCCTTTTCAACTCTCACTCTGTGTGCAAGCCCAAACTCCCACTGCTGTTTCTCAACTTGTGTCAATAAAGGAAACGGAGAAAGGAGAAGGCTCCAGTCGGATGCAGTAAATTTATCGGCCATTTATTTTGGAACTCAAAACTTTCTATGGTCTCAGTTGCTTATTAGCCACAGCTTTGCTTTAATGCCCGACCCTGGCAAACTCCAACACGCCACCCTCCAAATCAAATTGGAAACAGACTCTCTCTCGCACTGAATATGATACATTACACTGCAAGCTGCTTTCACTCTTTTTTTTTTTTTGTTAATACCATTTTCTGTTTTATTTCCAGCTGCTGGAGCGCTGATATCATAATGATGCAGGGTGTTACTTTGTAGGGTCGAATGTTGTGTTTCCTGTGCCGTGACCTCAGGACTGTGCTCGTGTTGTAAAGCCCCCTGCTGAGTTGCCTTTAAAAGAATCGTTCCCATAAAGGTGTACCAACTAATCAAGCAGTCATTCCAACCTGCCGGCGTGTGAACAGCGGGAATGTTGTGCCTCGTCAGCTTTCCTGCCATGCAAGTGTCATTCTGGCGTTCGTAAAATGAGAAGGATTTCTCGTGGGTGGATGGTTTTCAGAAGTGATCATTGTAGAGGTAACATTAATTCACATCAACAGATTACCCTCTGGGAGGTGCAACAGAGCACTCAAAGCATGTACATCCAGACTAAATGTTTTTATCCATCAATGAACTGAACAAAATCAAACATTGCCCCTCTCTGTCAGTGTCATGAACAGTGTTGGGCAAATTACTCAGGAAAAGTAATGAGTTACTTTTTACTCCTTCAAATAGTAATAACAATACTTTACTTATTACTGGGCATTAAAAGTAATTAGTTACATTAATAGTTACATTAATATATTACTTTCACAATCGCTACCCTGTCTCGCCCCTTCTGAAAAATGACAACCTGGGTAGCAGCTCATTTTAGAATGATATCCTCTTTATTGGAACAATAATGAACCTTAGTAGCCAATAATCAACCAAAGTGAAAACATGGCAGCCTCTCAAACCAGATGATTGACAGGTTGGTGCAATTAGCCTACCATAAGTTTGCAACCAGCAAAATAATAAAGGCACGTCTTCATAAGATGGAAGTCTAGGGAGGGAAATCTCATTCTTGTAACACAGTAAAGCAGCATTACTTGGATTAGTAATTGTAATATTTTTAAAAACTGTGCAACACTGTTTGCACATTTTCAAAATTAAATGTGCTGTTCCATGCCTGAATAAAAAGAAAAAAACAGTAATAAATACACAAATAAATATAGAAACATGCAGTCATCCCAATGAATGAATACCTAATAGCGAAGTATGAACTTGTGCAATGATATTGTATTTCTATTATTTTCAACAGCTAATCAATTTACTGTGTTAGGCAGTTCATTCTTGACCCAAGAGGTACAACAACTATAGCGGGGGGGGGGGGGGGGGGGGGGGGGGGTTTGTGTGTAAGAGAGGTTAAATGAGTAGGCTATTTCAAATTCTTTCAGTTTTCTGAATAATTTCCATCTATAATTACCTTCAGAAGATCTCCTCTGTTCCCTGGGGTGTCTCCACCACCCACGCTGTCAGATCCAGAGCTTAATAACAGCAGAGGTTATGCTACACTGGCACTGTCTGCATACGTATCACCTAACACATAACTCTCCTTCCATAGCTACTTTAACTGGGACACACAGACCTCCTTGACCCAGGCCAGCGCCAACTACGAGGTGATCGCCGATAATCCCAGCGGTCTGCTCTTCAAGAACAAGTGGGACAGGAAGATCTTGAATGTTGATCCATGGGTAGGATTTTCCTTTTGGTTCACGCTAAAGCCAAATGGTCTGTTCACCTGTTATGTGTCCGTAAAACGGCAAGAGAAGCAAGATCTTCCGGATCAGGCCCAGGCAACAAAAATGATTGTTATTATTAGTATTATTTTAAACTGTCGACTTGTGTAAAATATCTACTTTGCTTGTTTTCCAGCCCTATCGATCTTATTATTATCTGAGACCTTATCTGTGGCCTGAATCAGCCACCGTCGTTTTGTGAGGCTCCCGCAAAATGAGAGACAGTTGGGACCCTAGGGAACTATGGGGGGCGGGAAGTGCAGGGAAAATATAAATGTTAGCTTTCCACCTGCGTGAGGAGTAAAGAGGAGCAGGACCTCCACACGTGAGGAATTAAAAGGAGCAGTTTGGTGAAGGCTGAACTATTTTGAAACTGCAGACCAGTGATGCGTTCTCGCTGAGGGCCAACATGGCCGCCACATAGCGTTCCAGCATGTGGTCGAGGCCGGCCCTGCCACAGTCAGCCAGGCTGTCTATTAAAAAACACAAGAGGAGACGCAGGCAGCCAGAAAAACACAAGAGGAGGTGCAGGCAGCCAGACACAGCAAAGAACCCGAATGCCTTCTCCTGACCAGTACGGCATCAGCATGCTTTTAACCCTGACAGAAGTTTGGGGGGGGGGGGGGGCACCCCTCTTCTCCTCAAGAGAACCTTCCAGAATCAGGCCTCAGAGCATCAACATCTACAACGAGCCGTACTTGATGCCCTGTACAGTAGCGTGACCAGCCATGTTCTCAGGAGATTAGGAGCTTAGGTTGCCGTGGCACAATAACAATCTAAGGACAAAATGTGAAATTGCTACTCAAAAATGTTCAGTTTATTGTGTTTTTTATTTTAACAGCGGTCTAAGGAACAGAGCAAACCACGCAGACGATGTTAATTTAATAGCACCTTTCACGTCACCGTGAAACAAAAAACGGTGATTGAAAATAGCTTATCATTTAGTCCACCCGGCATTTCCTGTTGGTCACACTGCGTCTGTGAGGTAATTTTAATTGGTCTATATTTGTTGATGTTCTTTTGAACTTGCAGAGGAAGAATGCGTTGCTTATTAAGACACCCACAAGTGCGTCTGAGGTAAAAGTGTAAATTGAACGTAATGGTCGGCTACACATCTACTCCCACCAGAAGCTTTAGACACTTGAGTAAACGTTCCCAGATGCTCTGTGATCTTCACATCTCAGCGGAGGGGCCTTGTCGATTCAGACACGTTGAGCATTGGAAGAATAAACGATTACAGAATCTATTAAAATATGTTGCACTTGGCACCGTCTTTCATATACCTGTTATTAGGAAAGACCTCTGATTCCGAGCTATAATTTTGTTTTAATTACTAACATATCCTTGTTAAATATGTTCAAATCTTTACTGTATATTTGTGTCTCAGTGACTCGTTTCATGTGTGCCAACAGCACACCAATATTAACCATAATTGTCAATTCACTGTATCTAAACCCTTTATTTAAATGTATGCATTTAATTTTTTTATTTTTTTTATTTTAAATTATTTGCTAAATTGAAGGCCATCAGTTTGAATAAACATGGTCAGGAAGAGGTAAAACCACCAAGCGCTCCATTCAAGTCAGTAATAGGAGCCCATGGATATACCAAAACATTGCCAATTATTTCTCTCTGAGGAGGGTTAATGAGTATTTAGAGTATATTACATAATTTTCCGAGTACCTCAGGTCAATCTGTGAACACAACGGTATTTCTGCAGCAAACTATTTTGGGGTAACAATGATTTAGTTTCATTCCATGCATGGTAGATTTAGCTGGATGTTGTACATATGTCTCAACAGCAAGCTGTTAATGGTGACATCCAGTAAGAGCAATGCCAATTTAAAGGGATAGTTAAGTCATTCTGGAGAAAGCTTGTTTATGTGAAGATCAAAACCAAAACGCCTCTCCCTTCAATGCCATAGGGTGCTTCCTCAGAAGCTTCACCCTACACATTCGAAACACATTGCGAAGGCTAGAATATTTTTGGTGTTGTTGTCTGCACCACTTTGTTTGTGTTCCGATTTACGGAGCCAAGGCTGTGCAGAAGTACCGGAGAAGATAGTGGTGGTCCGCAACGAGATATTTGGTGAATTTGACAAAGTTGCTTACTATACCTTTAACTACCTAAATATATAATGTCCTATTCTCTCTCCTTTTATTAGATTTTCCCTTCCTTTGTCATATCTCCCTTTACCTCCATTTCTCTGCTATGGGAGAGCATGAACACTTTACAAAATCTGTATTAGCATACAATCACTTACTTTACCTGTAAGAGACCAGAACCACTCCATTTCTGCTCTATCTGCTCCCATAGAGATGCATTAGGCTGCTCTATCTGCTTCCATAGAGATGCATTAGGCTGCTCTATCTCTGCTCCCATAGAGATGCATTAGGCTGCTCTATCTCTGCTCCCATAGAAATGCATTAGGCTGCTCTATCTCTGCTCCCATAGAGATGCATTAGGCTGCTCTATCTCTGCTCCCATAGAGATGCATT
>JAODLL010071061.1:0-16675 GCA_026546735.1 Forbesichthys agassizii | reverse complement strand
CGAAAATAAATATCAGTGGCCAAATAGATAAATAAATTACTGTTGTTGTATGAGTCCAATATGAATCAGTTGAAAATATGTTGTTTTCATATGTTATGAATATATTTTAATGCCTTTTCCCATAACCTTTGTGATTTTAAAATTTCGAAATGTATATCGATATTGCAATTTTCATGATCAATATCGCAATATCACATTTGATCAACATCGTGCACCCCTAGTTCCATCGTGGTAGGAGGTTGGCTGGTTTACACCCAGACAGACGTAGAGTTTACAACATCTTTACACTGGGATATGTGCTTGTCAAGCATACAAGCAACATACAAATACCTCGATGTCTTCTGGTGGCTCCAGTCACAAAATGGAAACTGCTGTCACAAATTAGCCTATCCACACATTAGCCTATGATGCTTAATCATATCAATGTAGCTTGAAAGATTTAAAACGCTTCTCAACATAGTAGTTTAACAAGCTGGGATACCGTGCTGTGCGTATGGTAAAGGTGTTTGACTACATCATATAAGCAGGTAATGACTACAGACCTGGGTACAGCCAGTGTACACAGCAGCTAACATGACATATCCGGGTTTGACGTCTTTCTGGAACATTAATGTGACATCACAGGTTTCAGACATCATAGATTACCATCAGTGTTCTATGATATATGCTCTGGACGAATACCAGTGAACCAGGGCTGAATATACTAGTTGACCTCATTGGTCTAGATATTAAAAACAGTCTTCTAATAGCCAGCTGGCCAGTTTGAAAGTTGTTTGCCACCGGCTTAGTGTGTGGGTTGGCTAGCGCTGCTAGCTAACGCTAGCCGACTGTTGCTAGCAAGTGGTCCAAACCCTGGATCCAAACTAGCAACGAACCCGCCGGCAGTCGTGTGCCTGCTTGGGTGTGTGTACACTGTCAGCCCACATAAACCAGCCACCCAAAGTCCTAAACAACCATTACACTTTGATTAAACCGTGTAGCATTAGCATTCAACCTGCCTAGCCGCTAGCGGGCTGTTTCTTCGCCATTTTCTTATTTGTGTTCACTCATTTCAGGTAGCCAATTTGACGTCTTGTATATGTTTGAGTGCCAACACCGTCAGTTGTGGTCGTGCGTCGGTGTGCGCACTCACCGCGGCCCGGACCATGACGTCTCCCTCGGCCTGCGTCTTCTCCAGGCTCATCTCACATCTCGCCGTGACGTTGTTCACCTGAAGCCCATGCTGTGGACGCGTTTGTCGGGCCTGCGGTGCTTCCAGCGTGTCCGGCGTGCGGGGTCGGTCGACGTGTCTGCGGCGTGGGTCGTGTGGTCATGGAGCGTGGTGCTAACAACGTTAACAATGCCGTGGGAAATGACCGTTCTTTTGGCAACAGAATCTTAGGCTGGCAACACTAGCTCCGAGTTTTTTTTTTTTTCAAAATAAAAGCATTCATTGAATTGCATAGGAGTGTACGTAATTATGAATTACGTACACAAGTTATGATTTTCTTTCAAAATTTAATAATAAAACCATATGTATTTACTTCATATATATATTTATATATGAAGAATAACAACAATACTGGAATGGCAAGTGGTCGGAGTGTGCCGCATGACATGGCATTTGAAAGTTACTCAAATAGGCTTATAGAAGCCATATAAAGTGTCAAATCATGGGGGAACATAAATGTACTAGCCAGCAACACAAATACGTGCAGCATATTTGGCTCTTATGATAAGCGGATGGGACTGATGCTAAAAGGCTTATAAAAAAAGTTCTGGAGAGTGTGTCATGTCAAATCATAACTTGTGTACGTCATTCACAATCTTTATAAATAATTAAAACATTCCTATGCAATTCAATGAAGGCTTTTATTTTGAGAAAAAAATCGGAGATAGTGTTGCCAGCCAAAGATTCTGTTGCCAAAAGAACAGCGAGAGAGCGACCAGAGGGGTGGGAGGGTCAGAACAGCGAGAGAGCGACCAGAGGGGTGGGAGGGTCAGAACAGCGAGAGAGCGACCAGAGGGGTGGGATGGAGAGGCGGTCAGAACAGCGAGAGAGCGACCAGAGGGGTGAGAGGGTCAGAACAGCTAGAGCTCAAAATGCCTCCACTGTTGATGTGTAGCGTTACATGAGGGTAGCGCTTGTTTTGTAACACGGAGCTGTATTTTAGTGCTACTGCTACATAATGTACCCAAGAACATCGCTTATCTTATTATAGATACGGCATGCACAGATACCGCCCGGCTTGTTTAGCAGGCTACACAACAACAACAAGTTTGGGTTTCCCCCAACAGAGACGGGTACCGGTAACTGTTTTCAGATCAGCTCTTAAGTTACACGTCACAGTTTCAGATGACTTGGTGCGTCCGTGTGTACGTTTACCGTGACAACAGCGCCACCTACCGAGCCTCGGTTTATATTACAATGCAGTTGGATTTTTCATTAATTTTGCAGAGTATGAATCCTTACATCGCGTGACCTAAAATTAGAAGATTAATAGCAAGCTACTAATACTAGTTGACTGTGTCGCTCGGTTGTCTTTTGGAGAGCTGCGAGAAAAGCAGGTCAGCCAAAACCTCACTATTTCGCAGGAACATCTAGCAACCTATCTACCCGTTCTCCTTGGTTGGCTCACTATCTGGCAGAGGAAGATAGGCGGGACTCGGCGGTGGTGGAAGAATTCGTGTTGTAGGCAAACGGAGACAGAGGATTAATTTAGAGCCACGGCTGATCGGATATGCGTCGATTGTGATTGTTCTCTTGGTAAGATACTAGGACGTTGGGCACCGTCGACCCCTGATTTCATACAGTATTTGTGTGCTTTTACGGTTGACGCAGACATGCAGTTAACCGCCCGCATTCTGGTTCATGTGCAGCGGACTTATACCGTCCCTCTCTTTGTTCGCATGCGCCTTTTCGCACCGCTGCGGGTTTTTTCTAAATACTGGCGCAACATGGCTGACTTTGAGCTTCCATAGACGGGCTGTGGGAATGGATGGCAGTCTAATTAGTCGCATTGGCGTGCAACTTTAGGGAGATGCCATGTGCGTTTATGTGACCGTAAACAAATAGTTCCTCCCCTCATCTGTAGGTGGTAAACAGTACGGGGTTTGTGGTGTGGCGGCCGCGTCTGGTTACATCTGGCGGGAGCGTGTTCTCTGACATGGCTTGCTAATTAGATTAATTGGAAGTTGCACCGCGTTCACGTTGTCCACCAGTGATGAGGTCATAGGCTGCAGACGCCCCGAGACGCGGAACGGTCCCCGGGCAGAAACAGCTGTAGGTGTGTGCGGTGCGGTGCGGTGCAGAGGCGGCGACGCCAGCTGGGATGTTCTGCAGGCGGCGTGACCGCTGTGTGACCACGGGGCAGGGGTAGCCGTTGTTATGACGACAAGACCCGTTTGGCTCACCTGAGGAAACGCGCGCACACGCACACTCGTGGAGCGTGCGTGGTCGTGACGTGAGACCAGAGGTAGATGGACAGTGGCCGAAAAGGAACATTGTTCATAAGAGACAGTTAACATTCCGATGACACAAAATGTCTCCGGGCTGTGCTGGGCTTCTGTGTTTACCTGCTGCTGCTGTTGCAATGCACCACTGCTGAAGGAGTCCACGCAACCTGGATTCTGCCTGTGACCTTGTAGCACTAATGTGTGGGAAGTGTGTGTGTGTGTGTGTGTGTGTGTGTGTGGCGGGGGCGTTTTCTTTGTGCCGTTGTGTATTTGAACACAAGAAATACGTGTTCGTGTTTGGCGATGTTCCACAGGTCATGTAGCTCCGTAGATCTAGGAGGTTGGAACATAAAATAAGTGATAACGTCGACGAATCATGTCTTGTAATGTCAACATAGAAGCATTAAAAGGAGTAGGGATGTTAAACCACGAACAGCCTTGAATAATGATTGTATTTGTGTATGAATGCTCTCTTTAGGGCAACTGATAGTGGATCTAGAGGGGCAAGGGAGTCTGGGGAGTCACTCCCAGCTGAGCTGCGAACCCCAGTGTGCCTTGCATACCTGGAAACACCCTGATTTTTAAAGGTGAAGTCAGCAATTGTAAGCCAATACACCTTTTTTCTCATATTCAGCTAATATTTTCTCAGTCTGCTAGCTGTGTGTGTGTGTGTGTGTGTGCGTGTGTGCATGCTGCAATTAATCAATCTGGAGTTTCTACAGAGCCCTGGTCTGTAAATAGGAACACCAAAGGGGTGCAGACCACTTGCGGCTGTACTGTGATTGAAGGGCTATATATATACAAAATAAATCAAATGTATTTTACTTGACAAACTGCACCAAACTATCCTAGCCTTAGCAATGTGTCCCTGACACCACCAGTAACTATACTCACTGTAGGTCTATACACTGTTCCTGTATCACTGTGGGTCTATACACTGTTCCTGTATCACTGTGGGTCTATACACTGTACCTGTATCACTGTGGGTCTATACACTGTACCTGTATCACTGTGGGTCTATACACTTTACCTGTACTCACTGTAGGTCTTAATACTGTTTTACTTTTAAAAGCATTTCTAACACAAGGACCACATATTCAAAATGCCATTTTGGTGCTCAACCCAGCCTGAAGTTTCTTTGAGCAAGGCATTTACTGACGAGAGTTCGAAGTTTCTGTTTCATTAATGGAACATAAAAGGCTTCCATAAAGACTATACTTGCAGCACTGCAGTGTGCCCTTATTAGAACACACTGGTCACATTAAAACCCCTTAATGAAACATTCAGAGATCATTAAAGGCTGAGTGTGTAAGATCAGGTATCGTTATGTGATGTTACCAGCTTTTATAGCAGCACGTTTTGGCAATGCTATTTTCATATATTGTGTATATATACTGTAGTACTATTAGCAGTAGTACCGTAGACAATGGTAGTATTTATATATGTGGTGTGTACATGGTCATATTTATACTGCAGTATGACCCTAGACACTGGTAATATGCTATTAAATATGTAAAACCTACAGTATAGATTCTAGACTGGTTTAAAAAAAAACACAAGAAATAAAAAGCAAAGTAGGTCATTCTCAAACCAGCCTCAGAACAGAACTAGCGGGCTGCAATGAGATATTTTGTGAATTTGATTTTTAAAAAGTGCATGGTCTTAAAATCGCTCTCTAAACCGTGTGTGTGTGTGTGTGTGTGTGTGTGTGTGTGTGTGTACTGTGCGTGTATGTATACTGTGCGTGCGTATGTATGTATACTATGTGAGTGTGTGTGTATGTGTGTGTGTGTGTGTGCACCCTCTGATCCTTCCATCTCATACCAGGTGCCACAGCCAGCCTGCTCCAGGAGATAGCCACTCCCCACCACTGCATGCAGTCAGCCCAGGGCCCTGTCTAACTGCTGGTGCCGCTCGCCCCCCAACCTCTGTCTCTCTATTCCCTGCTGGCCTGTCGTCAGAGAGTCGGGGCCCCAGTGTGTAGCCCGTCCCGGCAGCCTGGCTGCCCCCTGGTGGACGAATGAAGACCCCGTTTAAGAGCCCCGCTGCCCCCCGGCCCCGAGCGGAGGGGGGTAAGTGCTTCTTATGCTATTCTTTAACATGCTAACCGTGACCATAGCTAGTTCAGTAGCGTGGAGCAAGGATGACTTTACCATGAGGTGTTGGGCAGCTACTGTAGCCACGGTGATCCCCAGGATGGAGTGACACACCTGATCATATAAGCATGTGCCCACGATATTACCAGTCCTACTATGGCGACGCAATGACCCGCCCTGCGCTGCCTCTGATTGGCTTGGCTTTGGCCTACAGCAAAACACCAACTCCTTACCTTAGTAATTAGTAGTCTAATTTCACTGACTATTAATATAGGAATGATTATTATTCACGCAATAAACACAGTTGATGGATGGATGGATGGATGGATGGATGGATAGATATTTTATTTATCCCGAAGGAAATTATTGTGTCCCGTAACAGCAAACATACATACAATTGACCTGTGCTTAATTCAAATACAAATATATAATATTAGATTAAATAGAAAGTATAAAGTGGCCGTGAAGATAAGTATATTTAATAAAATAAAAATATGAGTAAAAAATGTGATAACTGCAGCTGACCTGGAGGTGGGGCAGAAAAGGGCATATGTGTCAAAAATGCCTATTATGTTTCCCGCCATCACGAGAGCTGTTATACAGTCTGATGGCTAGGGGGACAAAAGTCCTTTAGTCTGTTGGTGGAGCTGGATTTAGACTGCAGTCTTCCACTGAACACACTCCTCTGCCCGATGGAGGTGTTTTCCAGTATGTTGTGCATTGGTTGGCGAAGGAAAAGCCATAACTAAGGTATTTAATTGAATACTGCATTTTGTGTTGTGATATGATGTTAGCTGCTAGTGTTGCAAAAAGAACAAATACAAGTATTATAAATGTAGCCCATCATTTGTGAAGTGCAGAACTCATTTAGCAGACAACATGAACCTGTTGTGTCCTGCTTACATGTTTCCTTTTATTCCTAGACTTAAATATGATTCTTATGATTAAAACAGACTTTAAAGTTCACGGCGAGATTGATTTATAACGCCGCAGAGAATAGTGGCAGTGGTGGCTCAGCTAGAGCTGAACGAGGCCTGAGAAGTTTAATGTCCAGCGAGCAGCGCCCAGTGAGGGGTTCAGCCACAATGGCCTTAGTGCTATGAACATATTATGGATCAACATGGATGAATTATTGTCCACGGTTTTCCTATTATTTATGCATCTCTCAGGTATCATACAGAATAGCCTCATATCATTCTGAAAAAAAGTAGTTTTTACAGATGGTTTTGAATAAGATGGAGGAAGTGAGCCTGTGACGTGATAATATTTATAAATGAAAATGCCCACCTTAAATGTTAAGGGTTTTTTTTATGCGGGAATGCAGCATCATATTTGTTGTTTTATTTGGCTGTCACTGGAAATATGCGCCTCCCCAGAGCAGCACAAAGGTAACCTCAGCAACAGCTGGACAGATTGGATCGGGCGAATTGTATAGCTGACTTGTAAGTATACCGAGACAGTTCAGCTGCAGTGTAAATGGAAGGTTTTAATGTTGCTGCAGTGTCAAGACTGGCACTGAAACCTTAATTAGGCCTAGCTAACAGTAATGCCAACATTAGCTGGATTAACATCATTATACATTTCTGAACGTTGAAAATGCTGACCTGACGTCTCTGGTAGTCCTGGTTACCGGTAGCCTACTGCCGAATATAGGCTGATGTCTCACCTTGAAGGTGGTCGAAACAAGTGTTCTACTTTTCTACTTTGACAGAATTAGCTTGGAGTTTTCCTTGTTTTTTCTCATCCTCTCCTCATATTTGGAGAATAAACTAAAATAACGAAATATTCCGATGACTCTTGCTGGTCTGTAAAGTGCATTCAGGTTTTCACGGGCAAGGTCCCTCTTTTGGATATTGGATCAGTCTTAAACAGCTTAAGCAACTCAAAACAACTAAAAGACCCATAAAAAGACTCATACTTTGCACTGAACGAGATTCGGACTTCCCACTACTTAAATGTAACCGCAATAAACCAAAAGGGCTAAATAAGTGATGCTCGTAATCATTTTCCCAGTCAGAGGCAGAGTAGGGTGGGTCATCGCATCACCATTAGGATTCGGAATATTACGCCCTGGACATTTATTTAGGAACTCTTAACAGACACGCACCTCACTTGGCTATTATCTAGCTCAGACTAGGCTAAACCCTATTAGCTAGCTGACCAGGCTAAACGTTATTAGCTAGTTCTGACCAGGCTAAACCCTATTAGCTAGCTGACCAGGCTAAATCCAGCTGTCTGTGGTTGCAGGGCATTCCGGCGTGTCTGCTAACATGATGAAGAAGAAGAACTCCCACAAGTAGGTTGGATGTCTTGTGCCAGGGTAGCTTTTACGGGGTAGAGATTAGCTCTGCGTCCTTAAGACTAGCAGGCTGCATGTAGTGGGGAACTGTGACCCCCCTGTGACCCCTGCTGTGACCCCCGCTGTCTCATCCCTCCCCCAGGAGGCAGAGGGGCAGCGTGGGCCCCAGCAAGACCCTGTCTCCGCCTAGGAGGAACATCGTGGGCTGCAGGATTCAGCACATCTGGAAGGAAGGCAGTACGTCTCTCTCACACACACATGCACACGCACGCACACACACACACACAGCTGGGCTGTTACCGTGCCGCTGTGACGCTCTCTGCTTCCTCTAGGTAAGTCGTCGCAGTGGAAGGGCACGGTGCTGGACCAGGTGCCTGTCAACCCCTCCCTGTACCTGATCAAGTACGACGGCTTCGACTGCATCTACGGCCTGGAGCTGTACAGCGATGAGAGGGTCATAGGCCTGGACGTGCTGCCTGACCGAGTGGGTGAGTGGTCCTGTACTGCCCCCTGCTGGAGATGCCGGCTTAGTACCGGGATCAGTCTTTGAACCTGACCAGTAGGCCTGGGCGGTATACCATATCATCCAGTATACTGGTTTAAATGTCCCGTCCTGTGTGAATTTTTTTCTTACCGTCATACTGTAGCACAGCCGAAACAACGGCTTTAACCCTCTAAAGCCTGATCGAACTCTAAAAACTGATTTTGCATCAGTCTATATTACGTATCATATCTTCAGAACAGTAAATGCTAGAAGCTCAGGGTTCCGGCCCCCACAATCCTGACATTCCGCTGAAGAGATTGGTATATAGCTGGTCTTTTAATGTGTTGTACAACATGGCGACAAATTTGGACATAAAATATGTCTTGCAAAATAGGCTAATGTACAAACAGTGTCCTGACCTGTAATGTACAATAAATAACATGTTTGTTCCTAGTTGTATCATCTGTTGTCTTATTTCTTTTAAATAAATAAGACTTATTTATAGTACAGTTCTACAGGAGTCATATCATTTACTGTTATCAGCATGGCTGTGATTATCTTCGCCATTCAGTCGCATAGACTCATCCATTAATATAACTTTAATATTGTTGGTTAAAGATCGTCAGTTATCAGTCAGAATTATTTACCAAAAAAAAGAGCATTACGTTGTGTTATCTGATTACCCAAAAGTGACTATTACGCTGACAGTTTGGTTCAAACTAATGTAATGTTACTACTTTCACTGATAAGCAGAAGCAATGATGTCTGTTTTCCGGTTTGGTCATGTGACGTTCAACATAACCCCCATTGTATCATCTCTAGTCACCTACGTCACACCTAAACCACGCCCGTATCTAAACCACGCCCGTATCTAAACCACGCCCGTATCTAAACCACGCCCGTAGCTAAACCACGATGCTGATTGGCAACAAACTAGGTTTACTGTCCTGAATCGTCTCGATTTAAAAGCTCTCCAGACTGATTCTTGAGGCGAAGTGAAACTGAAAACTAACTGAAAGCTAACATTCGGCAGCCTCTTAAAAGCAATTTAGGCAATTACATAACATGATTTAAAATAAACAATAATTTACTAAATCTGAATAAACAATATTTCTTTTTAGTTTAGCTTCAGGCTGATAATAAGATCAGCCAGTGTCAAATGTCTATCGGTGTTGCCCTGTGAGCGTCTACGAGAGCATCCACCCTGCAGCTTGTTTAATGTTCCACACAGTCAGTCAATGGTGATAGTTTTCTATAGAATTGTAGGTGCCAAGTCCTAATCTCTCTGGCATGTGGTGTTTTGCACAAGGACATGGCCCACACGCATGCAGTGTTCTACAACTGACATGACATTTGAGTTTTGTGTTCGTATAGTCTAATTATTATGTCTGGACTGCTACATTACAAATGGGCTGTCAGGATGTCTGCAGTACTACCAGAAGGCCCATTCTCAGCCTGGGGCTGTGTTGCAGCTCCGGCCCGTGTCAGTGACTCCATGCTGGCGGAGACGATGATCGGCAAGGCGGTGGAGCACATGTTCGAGACGGAGGAAGGTCCCAAGGAGGAGTGGCGAGGCATGGTGCTGGCCCGGGCGCCCATCATGACCGCCTGGTTCTACATCACCTACGAGAAGGATCCAGTGCTCTACATGTATCAGCTGCTGGACGACTACAAGGAAGGGGACCTGCGCATCATGCCCGACTCCAGTGAGTGTCCTGGGGGGTGCTGCTGGGTCCTGGGGGCGGGGGTGCTGCTGGGTCCTGGGGGGGTGCTGCTGGGTCCTGGGGGCGGGGGGGTGCCGCTGGGTCCTGGGGGTGCCGCTGGGTCCTGGGGGGGTGCTGGATCAGGTCACCTGTTGTCGATGCTAATGCTGCCCCCCCCCCCCCTCCAGACGACAGCGTGCCAGCGGAGCGTGAGCCTGGCGAGGTGGTGGACAGCCTGGTGGGCAAGCAGGTGGAGTACGCCAAGGAGGATGGGGGCAAGCGGTCGGGTATGGTGATCCACCAGGTGGAGGCCAAGCCCTCCGTCTACTTCATCAAGTTTGATGATGACTTCCACATCTACGTGTACGACCTGGTCAAGACCTCCTAGACACACAAAGACACACACACACACACACACACACACGGCCTGGTCAAGACCTCCTAGACACACAAAGACACACACACACACACACACACACGGCCTGGTCAAGACCTCTTAGACACACACACACATATATACCCCCCCCAAACACACACACACCATCACACTCCTGTCAGACCCCAAACTTGGTGACTGCATCAGACCCCACACACACACACACAGAGAACTACAGTTGCCTCAGAAGATGACACAATCTGCTCCAACTTTGTCCAGAACCTTCTCAGAAGACAGAAGACTTGATCCCAACCCCACCCCTCCCCTCCCGCCCCACATATGGCCACTGGTGTGACTTTATCAGCAGCAGACTGAAAACTGCTCGCTGACTGCCTGTCAGAGGGGGGGCACCTAATGGTCGCTGCAGGTCCTCATAAGGAGCCTCCCCTTCCGATTCCCTTCAAGCGTCTTGGCTCCTAAGGCGGGCCAGACGTCTGCTGCCCTTCCTGAAGCCGTCCGGACAGGAGGGGGCGTGTCAGGGGGGTCACACGGGAGAATGAAGGGGAGGGGCTTCAGAAACACCTGTTGGTCTCCAGCCTGGCAGCGTCAGACATTTAGGCCCCGCCCCCTGTTGATGAACGCGCCCAATGGGAAAGCACGTTGTTGAGCGTGTGTCCACTGGCAGAGTATGTTACTGTGGAGGGTCAACGGGCTGATGGACGAATGGGGAGAGACGACAGCAAAGAGCGTCCAACTGCTTTTTTTTATTCTTAGTTTTTATTCCTGTCTCTTTTTTGCTCTCTGTCCGAATATGTTCATAAGTTGCTTTTACTACGTTTAACCTGAGTTATGACATTGTCCCATACTGGTCTAAATCATATAAATCTATAAATATACAGTATATTAATATTAGTGTAAATTGATATGTTTACTTCTAGCAGTCATTTCAGTTTAACAGAACTAAACACCAGCCCTCATCTGGGCGTTAGCAGGGCCTGCTCTCCTAGCCAGCTAGCAAACATGCTGCGTTCAGTGTAGCATCCCGAGGGGTTTGATTTAGTTGTATCCTCAAATTAAGTGCCAATTTTAAAAACAAGCACCTAGTGATGAAGCAGTCATTCAGAGCCGTTACATAAGGCTGACATGTCTGTATTTACGTCAGTAGCTGTGGCTAGCCTAGTCACGCTAAACGTTAGCTCCCTTTAACTCTGTTATGTCTGTTTCACTTCGATATCATCTTGGCGTTCTGCAGTGCCTGAAGGCCGCTGGATGTGTGTTTGGCCTTTCAGACGTGCGTTAGGAGGAACTCCATGTTTTTCTACTGTAGAACAGACGTCAGCCTTTTAATCATCTCTCTGTTCAACACGCTGTATTAAAGTGTTTGTTTTGTGTGTCTGTATGTCCCTATTTGCTGGCATGCACCACCTCTGTTGACCTGTTCCTGCGTTGTGCTGTCTATCTTGGCTAGCTGGACACTGAAGATGCTCTGCCGTTAGCTTTTAGCAGCGTGGCCTATGGTTTGGACGAGACACTAGCCTTCCCTACTAGTTGGTTGCTCCATAGAAACAGTAGGGTTTCTTTTAAGCCAATAACGGCAGCTTTTGACCAGAGAGGGAGGGGATAATGCATGGTTGGTAAGATGGATACATGCCGAATGGTTGTGATGGCAATGGCTTAGATCACCTCCCAGAATCCTTTTATCTATTTGATGCCACACAGCCACCTTTAGTCACTGACCAAGTGTCATAGTACCCACAATGCACCCCGGCCTCTGCTACCAATGTCAAAGCTAACGGCAAAAGGTCAACAACGACTTGGAAGGAAACTTAGCTTGCGATCCCATTGACCCACTCCATCATTTAGCCTTCCTCTCTGCTAGCTGTGTTTGCTAGGCAATTCTGACCAGTAAGGACCCCAGTAAGGCAGACCACTGTCTGACCAGTAAAGACCCCATAAGGCAGACCACTGTCTGACCAGTAGACCCCATAAGGCCAGAGCATCCACATCCCCAAGTGCAGCTGGTTACAGGAGATACGTAGCCCCCTGTAACTGATCCTGAGGAGCAATATGGAAATATGTTTCTTTAATTGAAACTGATACCACTGACGATCTCCTGTTATTAAGAAGCCAATGTTGACAGTGAATAGGGGCAAATGGAGTTCCTACTTGGCCCAATAGGAGGGCCAGGTTGGCTGTGGTTGCCTCAGTGTGAAGATCAGCCTCCTTGTGTCCTGTCCGATATAGGTCACATGGCTAGGGTGCACTTCCATAGTAAACTGACCTAACCAGATGTGTTGCCAGGTAACCCATGACCTATCACTCCCTGGGTGTTTCTCAATGTCAAGGAAGGATCCTTAGCGGCTGGATTTCAAGCATGCCACGTCATCAAATCTCGACAAAGTACCGTTCCAATATTAAGGATGCTTTAGAATTCTACCAAGGACTCAGTCCTTCGATCAGAGGATTTTGAAGGATGCATGTGTGCATCCTTCGTGGTCTAAAAATACCCACAATCCTGTGCGAACGTCAGAAGAAGAGAGATTTAAAAATAACACTAAACTAACAACAAAACAGCACGATACATTGTTTTTTCAGCTGTTATTCAAAAACGAAATGCGGTTTAATTAAGCATAATGATTTTGAAGGCGGTTCTAGCAAGGCCGTTCCATTACGTGTTCTTCAAAAGTCTTTCCTAGCCTCGGAAGGACCCGACTAGGAAGGCACTTGGATGGATCCGTCCTACCAAGGAAGCATCCTTGACATTGAGAAACACCCCGTCTGGTGATGCCCCTGGACAGACAGGACGTGAATGTGGCCCTGTCACCAAGACCCACAATGCATCTGGCCCAGCCAGACTGCAGCCAGACGTTTGTGGTGAACTGACCTGTCAGCGCTGTGTATTGGCTTTCCGTCCCAGAGACCTTTAATCCCATCTGTAGTAGCAGACCACCAGTCATACGGGAGCCATTGCGGCTTGTTGTTTTATGGAATAGTCGTGCTGTACTTTTTGTGAGTATGTGTGAGAGTGTGTAATCCCTGCGTCAGGCCCGGTTCAGAGCAGTGTTGTTTTTGCATGCCTATATAGCTCAGTGTTTCAGCTGTGAGCTGCATGTCTGTGGTTAATTTACTTGGTCCACTTGTTGGCCGTATGTCTGTCGTGGCTTTGGGTGTGATTTCATTTTGACTTCCTTCTTTTCATCTTTTTTTTGTACTGTGTGATCAGAGGACTGGTATGTTTGGGTCACTGACTAAAATGTCCACCCTGAAACGGAAGTGGCGTCCGTTAGTTCCTGAGATGTAATGTGGATATGTGTGCAGACATGAAGACAGTGCAGTTGTTAATTCTGTTTTAAGGTGGACTGTCCTTTTCCAGAGTGCCAACTGATGCCAGTGTTGTGTGAAACTCTCACTATTTACTCAAATAAACCATTTCTCTGTTTTTTCAATATTGTGTCATTGTGTTTTCTCTCTTAATACACATGGAACCATGTAGAAGAAGACCATATACCTAGGCTACTAGAAAGATGACACATAATGAATCACAATAAAGGGACATCAAGTCGCATGCATTATTCTTTAACCTCAGGTAAGACCTAAACCTCCCTGGCTTCTAAAATTAATAAAATGCATTATATTATGTAAAATACCATCAGTTACATTATACTGAAATGCATAAAAACTATAACAAAAGGCATCTTTAATAACCAGATTTAACCTCAAAATATTGTTTATGTGGTGGTTGTTGACCAAACTATAGGTTAATAGACATATACAGAGGGCGTTGCTTTTGAAACGTGTGAGTAAATATTTTTCTGGCATTGCAGTAATCAATGTGATTCAATCACATAATACAAATACTAAATAATAATAAAAATACTAAATACTAAAATAAGAAATGCCAGTGCCGGCTGCTAGATGGCAGTGTTTAGTTCGCCTATATAATACATCCCATAATGCATCGCTCTTGAAAAAAGTATTTACTTTTAGTGTGTTAATCTTCACGTTACTCTCTTCATCTGATCAAGAGGCCCAGTGATCCATAACCATATAGCAACATCTCAAAGGAGAACGCCGTGTACGTCACGTCGACACGGACCCCTGACTGAAGAAGACACTCTGGTGGTAGACCCGTGGGTTCTGGTGGCACACAGGCATGATTCTTCTAACGATTCAATAAATATGATGATTGGTTGATCACGTTCTGTACGTGAGGAGGCGTGCCTGCACTTGTTACGCACTACGCCTTAAAACCGTCTGATCTTGAGTGTATAAGTAAATGGTTAAATCCCGTCTGCACCACTATCTATATCAGGAGATACGAAAGCGTCTGTTTCAACCAAGCTGATGTCCTCGTCAGCCTCGTTCTCATGTAGTTTTGTGTCGGTTGAAAGAAAACTCTCAAAGTCATGTCATTAATATCATATTATTGCCTCTAACACAAACTTGACAGATTGTACACCAGTTTTTAGACCTACTCAAAAAATACATAATAAAATCCCCTTTGGAAATATGATCTTAAAATGCGTGTTTTCCTTAGACAGACTCCCTGGCTGCAGTAAAGTTTCTGCTTATGCGTAAAAACTAATAATGATGAACACAACCTGACAGATTTAAAAAATGTGAAATAGTACCTGCCTTTATCCTCCGCAATTGATGGTTGGCATTGGGAAGAGACAACACTATTATAAACTCATATATACAGATTTTCTAAGAGTTAATGCTGAACTGGATATAAATTGGATTGAAAATTCAAGCAAAGAAATTTATTCCAAAATAAGAGATTTCAAATATAATGGTGTAGTTCAATATAATAATATATATAATAATATATTTGGAATCAGTGTATGTGATATTTTCTATGTACATTTCTTAAAAAAATATATAAATTTATTATTTTTTTAAAAAAGACAAAGAGACACACGCGCGCGCACACACGCACACGCATGAAGAAACCCAGATATCGCGACACCTCAGTGACTTCTCGTGGTTTCCTGCATGCAAACAAAGATGTCTCCTAGAGCTCCATGTGGCTTCAGACACTGAGTGGATTTTACATTTCTCTGTTGTATTCTGTATAGCTGAGCTGTAACCAGGTCAGCGGCCTAACAGGACTCCACAATGCAGCACGACGACGTAAGTGTGGAACATAGGACGTACGACGAAGACAATAATAAGCCAAAGCTAGCAGTGGATGGCTAACGTTAGCTTTAAATGGGACGATTACTTAGGATAACCGTGTCAGGTACTGGTACTACTACCAGCATGTATAATTTGATATACATCATATATCTGATATGTGTATGTTTTTGTGTGCAGTTTGTTGGATTCACAGTATTTTATCTTTTTTTTAAATGAAAATAGTATCGTATATTTAACAGTTATGATTAAACGTGTTGTTTCAGGTCATCTGGGACGTTATAGGAAATAAACAGTTCTGTTCCTTCAAAGTGAAGTAAGTGAACATCAGCATGCACATTTAAGAATCAGGGGGCGTATTACAGTGGACATCCTATCGTCTTCTTCATCATATCTATCTGATAATGTCAACAAGGCGATCCAGGCCCCCATGTCTACTGTAGTACGCCCCCAGGCTGACATCAGTTAGGTCAGATTCACACGGAGAGTTCATGAACCGTTCTAGCTATGGGTGAACACCAGGAGTTACAATAGAGAGGTAATGGCGTTTAAACAGCACCAAGTACAAACCGCATGGACATTTGGTGCCTGTAGGCAGACTTAGGGATACTCCCCCCACCCTCACTACCCCCCCCCCTTACCCCCCAGGACCAAGAGCCAGAACTTCTGCCGTAATGAGTTCAACATCACAGGGCTGTGTTCGCGGTCCGCCTGCCCATTGGCCAACAGTCAGTACGCCACCATCAGAGAGGAGAAAGGTGAGTCCTTATAAAACACCCTGACGACACAGGCATCACCAAGTCCAACATGTGTGGCCACGGCATTAACGTCTCATCCAGTATTATTTATACTGTTACACAGCTGTAATGCATTCATACTGTTACACAGCTGAAACAGCTGTAATGCATTTATACTGTTACACAGCTGACCCCAACAGCTGTAATGCATTTATACTGTTACACAGCTGAAAGCTGTAATGCATTTATACTGTTACACAGCTGTAATGCATTCATACTGTTACACAGCTGAAACAGCTGTAATGCATTTATACTGTTACACAGCTGACCCCAACAGCTGTAATGCATTTATACTGTTACACAGCTGAAACAGCTGTAATGCATTTATACTGTTACACAGCTGAAACAA
>JAODLL010071060.1:0-40831 GCA_026546735.1 Forbesichthys agassizii | reverse complement strand
GTGTGAAGCACTTTGTGTTACATGAATTTGTATGAAAAGTGCTATATAAATAAAGATTGATTGATTGATTGATGTAGGCGCAAAACAGAACAGGGAGTTCTTGGCAGGCAATTTTAACCGATAAATACAGATACACAAACTGCAATTTTTTATAATTTGTAGTCAATAAATGTATCGATTTACATCTTTAATATATTTCATAGAGTGCTTCTAGTGTTGTAACTTCCGGGTACATTTATGAAGTTCCACGATCCACCATTGCTGTGAGAATATAAATGAATAAAACGGTCCTTTGACATGAACAGTTAATTAGACTCTCTCTACTCCATGGCTCTGGGGTGTGTGAGTGCTCTGCCAGGCTGACTGACCCATGTGTTGCTGGCAGGGTGAAGCTGGCCCTACTGGTGCCCGTGGTCCCGAGGGAGCACAGGGACCCCGCGGAGAGTCCGGCACTCCCGGATCATCCGGACCATCTGGAGCATCCGTGAGTGACACTGTGAAAATAAATAAGCAGCCATAACTAAAATGGCTGCCAATACTTTAATACATAGAATGTGATTCTTTGATGAGGCCGCTTTGCATTTTCTTTTATCTGACAATGGTGGATTAAATATGTGCATCAGTACTTTAACCACATGCATTTTAATTTACAGTACAGATACATTAGTTTCCTTACATTAAGTTCAAGGAAGCTTTGTTTTCCAATTACATTGGCTTAACTTGCCTTTCCTGCACCCCTTGTAGGGCAACCCTGGTACTGATGGCATCCCCGGAGCTAAAGGATCTGCTGTACGTATAAGACAACATTCATCAACACGTCTCTGAATAGAATAGTTATTCATGGATGAATATTCTGGCATCTCTAAAGCTGACATTATCATTTATATCTTAAGGGATATTATCCTTACTATAAATAGCCACCATCCTTCTGTCTATATCATCTATTAATGGTGCCTGGAAGATAATCCCTGTTTTGGTGAATGAACTGCTGTACAACAGAAATGGCTCCACTGGCTGTAATCCATTCTAGCTCTTTCCTTGTGGCAGAAGGGAAGGACATTTACATGCTACAGTACTATGATTTATAATGGCAAGGTGACCCCCAGAGTTTATACCCTGGGAGGAATATCTGTAAATAACCATTAGGGGCTGACTGCCATGTCTCGATCTTCAGGGTGCCCCTGGAATTGCTGGCGCTCCTGGTTTCCCTGGACCTCGTGGACCTCCTGGGCCACAAGGAGCCACCGGTCCCCTCGGGCCCAAAGGAACATCTGTATGTATTGACAAAATAACTGTCTGATTACTGTTGATGAGGCGCAAGCAGCCTAGAAAATAATAATAGATATCCCCTTGCTTCTGTTTGAATAATGTCTACGTAACATAATAATACAGACTCTCTCTCTCTCTCTCTCTCTCTCTCTCTCTCTCTCTCTCTCTCTCTCTCTCTCTCTCTCTCTCTCTTTAGGGAGATCCAGGTATTCCAGGGTTCAAGGGAGAGGCTGGACCAAAGGGAGAACTCGTACGTTTTATTTGGTTTTATTCTCCCCTTAAACCTTTCCCAGCCACTTTCAGTCTATCTTTCAGATTTTTACACAAGACATAGCCTTGTAATTGTACAATACTTGAAAATAATAGAAAACGTATTATTTTACTCACAAATCAATATTTTAAGTGCATTTGATAGATTCCATGCGTGGTAGTTGAACAGTTGACATTCTAGCAGCAACCAGAGGGAGGCGCTACTGAGTGCTTTTGATTGTTTAGAAACCAAGCTAATTACAGTTTTTTTCAATCCTAACAAAGCGTTTGTCCAAACAGTTGTCAAATTTTCAAAACTCAAAACACAATTAGCACAGCATCTGTCTTTTGTGGCCATGCCATTCACACATTTCATGTCGTTTTCACACAATATGCAGTCAGTGAACACATTTCTACAATGCTTACATTTTCTTAACAGACAAGCTATACCTCCCAACAAAACTATGGATTGTTTTTGTAGTATTTACAAATGTTAACACACACCATCCCACAATAGCAAACACAATATTCCAAACCTTAGATACAGTATAAAAACCTCTGCTTCTGCAATGATATCAGTTCAAAAACAATATATCTCAGCTGATAATAAACAAACAATTGAATATTTGACACAAAGCTGATTTATGTTTAAATTGGGCCAACTACAGCTGATTCCAGTCAGGCTTAGACAGTGGCACGGTTTTTTTCTATTACATTTAAACTTATACAGTAAAAGGAGGACTTTGAGGAGTGATGTTGTAGAGTAAGAGCAAGGGGTCCAAGGAGTAGAGCAGGAGCAGTGAGGGATGCAGTGAGAGGAGCAGGAGCAGTGAGGGATGCAGTGAGAGGAGCAGGAGCAGTGAGAGGTGCAGTGAGAGGTGCAGTGAGAGGAGCAGTGAGAGGTGCAGGAGCAGTGAGAGGTACAGTGAGAGATGCAGTGAGAGGAGCAGTGAGAGGAGCAGGCCCAAGGAGAGGGCATGGTAGAGGTGTAAGAATGGTGGTGGTGGCATTCCCAGGGCTGCAAGAACAGTAGATGTTATGATGATGTAAACATGTGGCCTAACCCTGAAGATCCAGAGATTAGATACAGTTATTTTGTGATTTTTTAGTTCCTCCCCTTGTTATCTGGGCTTTTTGCTGTTGTTTTTTTGTTCAGAATGCTCTTTTTCTGTTCTATCATACCGTGTTTCTACTGCACCTCCTGTAGTAATCAGTAAAGGAAAAAAAGCTGATTTGCTTTTTACTAGAATGCTTTTGAATGTGAACATTACTGTACATGTGGACATACAGTTCCCAACCAAGACATTTAGTGTAATGTTTTGCATGCAAATGCCTGTAAAACTGACACATAAAAGTCTATGCAGTTTTTGTAATGTAAACAGTAGCCAGAATTTTGAATCCTGGTGTACTTTGATTGATTGCATGTACCTTGTGAAGCGAAAACAAGTGTTATTCTTTGACAGAATAATTTAATTTTGAGTCAGATTTCCAGTGTTTTAGTAAAGTTAGTGTGTGCAGAGAAAGATGTGTTCTATTTTAAAATGTTAAGATTTTAGAAAAAGTATCTGAAATATGGGTAAGCGCTTGTTAGCGATTGAAAAAAACTGTAAAAAAAGAACTTGCTGCATAAGATAAACTAAGTTTCATCACAACAATCACAACTATAATCAAGATTTTACTACCAGAATTCAGTACGACTTTCTGAAAAGAATTTAAATCAAATGGACAATATTGTCATTGGTCAGGATTAGTTTATAGTTTATTGTCCTTTTTTTCAGCATCAGGTTAAAACAGCTCACCCAAAACATCTACATAATAAAGCAGTCGAAACAATTAAATACACTTAGAGATAAATATTCAAAACATTTCACTCTAAATTATTTTCCTGTTCTAATTACTTTTAGGGACCAGTGGGTCTTCAGGGCCCTCTTGGCCCAGCAGGAGAGGAAGGCAAGCGAGGACCCAGAGGAGAGGCTGGAGCTGCTGGACCCCTCGGACCTCCTGGGGAGAGAGTGAGTGCCCGTAAAATTGTTTAAACCAGTTTACATGGCCTCTACTGTGGGCTGTGAGTGCTAATGCAGGTTCAATAGCTATAGCAATATTGTACTTTAGCCTTTATCATTGCAGCAGCATGCCAATGAATAAATACTGAAATATTTAAATAGGTAAAGTAGTACAGTATTTAATGTGCATAATAGCTGACCAGAATTTGCGTTCCCCATTTGGCATCTGCAAGCGGTTATATGTACTTTCAGCAAAATCTTTTGATTTAATTTGAGGAACACAAATACTGAGATGCACACACACACATGCAGTGTATGTGCACGTTGTTGCCATAACACACAATGACACAGTACCACTTTTATACAAAATGTCTAAATAATTATTTGATTCAAGTAATTTTAGGTGTTGTTAACATATTCAACCAAATGTGTTGATGACTGCACTGTTGTGTTTACTTGTGACATTTTAGCACTTAAAATGTATTTTAAAAGGTAGCCAGTAAATAAAGTAAATCAACTTTCGACAGGTCACATGGGGTCCCCTGCTGATTACGCAGTGTACTCATTTAACACAGAGTCTGGCCTACTTTTTTTTTAGGGATCTCCTGGTAACCGTGGTTTCCCTGGTCAGGATGGTCTGGCTGGTCCTAAGGTGAGTGCCCTCATATTTATGACATCTATTTGTGATATATATTGTGCTGGTGTTTCTTTTATGAGTGACAAATCTGTTGTGAATCAGGAAATGAAGAGGGATACACATCTACAGTTAGGCCACATCTGGTTGGCTAGAAAAAGAACCAGATCAGAGTCAGCTAAACCTAATCTTATTTTTATATTTATGCTATAAATGTGTGGTACGTCTGCTGCAATGTACTACTGGGAGATTCTATTCCCTCCACATACGGCAGAAATGGCTCAGACTTTTCGTCTTGATTAATGAAAATAGTCTTGGCATCTCATTCATGTTTGTCAGTGTAATGTTTTTTTCCCCAGCCACCACTGCCATACCATATACACTACTGAAGTTGGACTTATATATATATACAGTATATATATATATATATATATATATATATATATATATATGTGGTCTGGTATACTACCAGGCCCAGCCTTGTAGACACATTAAAGAACAGTACATGCCTAGTTTTCAGAGAAACAATTGAAGACAGCAGAGGTTGAAAACAAAGCAGAGTGAAACACTGTTGTGTTTACTTGTGACATTTTAGCACTTAAAATGTATTTTAAAACAATTGAAGACAGCAGAGGTTGAAAACAAAGCAGAGTGACACTTTTGTAAACTTATAATATGCAACTATTTAAGTTAATTGCACAAATATTGTTCAATATTGCTTAAATATGTCTCATTGATTTTGTTGGTTGTTTTGTTTTGAATGAAGCTGTATATATTAGGTTAACACAATAATGTATTCTCTGAAGTCGGTTATAGTTATCTATAGATATCTGAAGATAACTATTCATGTTATTATGTATGACTAATAATACAGTATGTGCTGATTTAGATTGCAAGGCTTTTCAGTATGCTTTCATGAGCTTAAATGGAAATGCTCATCAACTTTTAATACAGCTATTAATAAACCAACTTGGCAGTTAGCCAATTTGTATTTTGGCTTAATTGTATTTAAACTTAAAATGGTCGCCACTGCTTTTGAAGCATCACATTACCATGCAGGCAACAACAGTACAGTACTGCACACTTATGTTATGGCCATATGGTGGCAGCACAGCTCTTAAACCAATATCTTATATTACCTGTGACCTACAAATGTCCCACATCTACTACATTATCCACCTCATTCTAATACAACCCAATATGAGCCGCCTGACCAACACACCAATAATAGTTCAAAATCAAAATGGCTGCATGTCTTCTATTCTCTCTGCCCTTTCACAGGGAGCTCCCGGTGAGCGTGGACCTGCTGGGGCTGGGGGTCCCAAGGGTTCTAACGGTGATCCTGGTCGCCCAGGAGAGCCTGGTCTGCCTGGTGCAAGGGTAGGTTCCTCCCTGACCATGTGTACAGTGCTGTCCAACAGCAGGTTACATTTATAGCTAATTTATCTCATTCAATGCATACATATATATATCTTTTTATTTCTATTTACGTTTTAATTCATATTCAGTGGAAACTAGTAAGTACTGTAAGTGATCAGATTCTTTTGGCGGAATACAATGGAAAGAGTGTTTAACACTAGTATTGCCCTGTGCCATGGAATATAGCAAACAAAATGAAATCACAACCACCTCAAGGAAAATGTCCATAACCTGGATTGATACCATTTCTTTTTTATGACATTTACACAGTATGACTCCTAACACCTTCTTGCCGACATTGATATTTGGGTCGTTTTCACAGTAGAATTTGTGTGAAATAAGCAGCTGTGGCAAAGCAATGAATAAGACATTATTTATATACTGTAACCTGTGAAGACGTATATTGTGTTGTTGATCATATTTAAAGCATTAGCCATATCTGTCGCTAGGTAGTAAACTAATGCTCAGGGCACACAGAGACAAGTTTCTGGTGTGAAATTATCTTCCACATGTCAGCATGTTGTCACTTTTTAGTGCAAGATCTGATGAGTCATACTGTAAGGATCAGGCTATGTCTTGGTTTCTGCCCTCCACCTAGGGTCTTACTGGACGTCCTGGTGATGCTGGCGCTCAAGGCAAAGCTGGACCCTCTGTGAGTACACACTTAAATCATGATAACATCTATGATTGGTGTATTCTTGTACTCCCGTAAGATTAATGATCCAGCTGGGGCTCTGTCTAAGACGAGGCAGGGTTTAGCTTTTCTATCCCATATTGTGATGACTTATCGGTTTGTGGAAATTACTTTTCTCTTTCAGTTTTTTACCAACTGTTTTGTTTCCCTTTTTCCACAATGCCTTTGTTTGTTCAATGTCTTCTGTTCTCATTTATATTTTTCTAACTCACTCTTGGGATTGTATTTGCTTCCATTGGCTCAGAAAGGGAGATATTTGTAATGACAGCCTTTGATGCTGGCTGGGGTATTTTAATAAAGCTGAGTTCCAGCTTTTGCCTTAACCCAATGTAGAAGTATAATTATGGGACTTTCCATGAAATCTTAAACAACTTGAATTATTTATGTGGATTGAAACATCTTTAATGCAGAATGGTCCATCCTGACTATGTAGAAGTGATGGATTACCGTTATCTTCTGTTTCCATTGCTGTATAAGTATGAAGCCTGCTAAAATGCAGATTATAATTCATATTTATTAATACATTAATATATATATAAAACTAATGATAATAAAATCACTAATAATAATAAATTGTATATATTTTACTGTATTTTATAGACAACATTTTGATTGACTATAAATTGACTATAGCTTGGTTTATTTTGTATATGATTGACTGATTAATTGATTGATTGTATATTGTAAATTTGATATGTATACATCATCATCCTACATCCAGCAGCCAGCCCGTCTATTATATTTTAGGGAGATTAATATAGTGATAACGGTTATCGTCTCTGTGCCAGGGAGCAGCAGGAGAGGATGGCCGTCCGGGACCTCCCGGACCTCAGGGGACCCGTGGACAGCCTGGTGTCATGGGATTCCCTGGACCTAAGGGAGCCACTGTGAGTCACTTTTGACAAGGCTTCATGGACATAATGTACAATACCTATTGTCAGTTGGCTATTAGGTAGACAACAACACAACAATAATTTAACACAACATGGTAATACTGTAGTACATAGACTGCAAGTAGCCTTAGTTTTGTCTTAGTTGTGTAGCAATTATAATGTACAGTATATTATATATTAATAACTAATAATTAGTAACTATTGGCAAGTTTTCTTCAGAGGTAGAGTCACTATTACTAAAGCATCCCTTTCTTGTTCCTGTTAGGGTGATCCTGGCAAAGCTGGTGAGAAAGGACTCCTTGGTGCCCCTGGTCTGAGAGTAAGTAACTCCACTTTAAAGTGTTAACAGCTGTTCTTACTCAAAATATTTAACATTAGGCACACCTGATTACCTGAGAAAAACACAATGTGATTATGTCACATACATTCAGGTTATACAGTACATGTAGATTTACTAGTGTACTGTAGATAAAGCGTGAAACACCTACTGTAAAGAACACAAAAAGGTGATTCATAAAATATCATAAAAGTACAGACAGAGGCGGTTGAATCCTTTACTCCACTGACATAAATTAAAATGTAATTAAGCCTAGTATTTCCGTAGTATAGATAAACAATGTATTAGTCCAATGAACATAAACATGATTGCACTGCTGCTATTGATACTGATACTATCCTGACAGACATTGCACTGTGGTTATCCAATGAAACTGGGTATAAACAATTTGTAAAATCTAAGTTAATTGATATTGAAGAAAAAAACTCAAAACAGAAGTGAATGTTTATTTTTCTGTCTAAGTGTATTATCACATATTGTAGTGCATAAAGAAATGATGACTGTTAAATCATGCAATGTGTGTATGGTTATATCCCAAGCCCTACTGTATATCAGTAGTTTGATCTCATCAACACAAACAGTGGTAAATGATAACTCTCTGTTGCCTGTTTACCAGATAACATTATCTGTTGCCTAACTATGGATTTTTCTCTTTTTCTCCCTCCCTCTTGTACTTCTGTCCTTCAATTCTTTCCTTTCCTCAGGGTCTGCCTGGTAAGGATGGAGAAACTGGGGCTGCCGGCCCCCCCGGCCCTGCTGTAAGTACCTTTATCACACCAATCCACTCCTCCACTTCCACTGGGATCTTATCTGCCAATTTCTCCATTTGCGCTCTGTGAAAAGCCACGGTATCTTCATTTCGCAGACTGGCTCCTTGATTACCCTGGCGGGATAAAACCTGAAGCGGATGACATGAATGTCTGGATATTGTAGCTAGCATTACAGACAGTGTGCGTGTTCAGCTTTGTCTGAACTGTGTTTCAATGCTGTCAGAAGTAGCCAACTTTCACTGTAACAAAAAATGATGTGAACATTTCAACTTAGAGGTCTGTGCTGCGAGCTGCCAATATACAATTAGTGTTTATTTTAAATCAGTGCAAATCCATGACAACTGACATTAACATTGCATGATGACATTCTAATGCTGCTGCAACAGCTGACTGTGTTCACTATGTTTGGTCATCACAGGGCCCTGCTGGGGAGAGAGGCGAGCAAGGACAACCAGGTCCTTCTGGTTTCCAGGTCAGTTTGTCTGAAACTCTCTTCTAGCATGCAACGTCCATCAACGTGTATGTCAAGTCAAATCAAGTCAGTTTTATTTATATAGATCCCTTAATCGCAGTACAGTCTTAAAGGGCTGCACAGGCCCACACTGGAGCAATGAAACAAACAACACACCCTTAACCTGCTCTTCCCCCTGGGCAAAGGAAGAAAAAAAAAAAACATTGTCAATTATAAATGTTGAAACTAAACTGCGTATACTGTATGCTTTATAATTTAAAATAAAATATCAGTTTGTTTGTTTGATTATTTTTCTTATTCATTGTTTGTCTATAGGGTCTTCCTGGACCTCCCGGACCCCCAGGTGAGGGAGGAAAGCCAGGAGATATGGTAGGGGCAACATATGAATCCTTACTTCAATAAATAACAATGGAGCTCAGTTTGTAACCCAGCTAAACCACTTGAGGGGTGTAATAAAATATTGATACACCTGAGTATTGTGATATTGCATTGCGTGATGCTGTATCGATTCTCTAACGCACTGTATCGAAAGTGTTTCTGATATTTGCAGCCGTGCCACGCATTAGCATTGCTGTTAGTTTTCCACTTATTAGAAAACCAATATATCGCCTTGCTTACAGGACTGCAATATATTGCAATATATCGAATCGTGGCCTTTGTATTATGATATGTATCGTATCGCCAGATTCTTGCCAAAACACAGCTTTGTAAATCACATTAGAGCTCAGTTTGTAACCCAGCTGTGTAACGCTGAAACAAAAAATGTCATGTCTGATAAAAACATTAAGACTTAAGTGTCTTAGTGGCTAGTGGTCTCAGGATCATTCAGTATTGTGCCATCATAACAAAACAACATTAAATAAGCATTAAGATTAGTCTTAAAATTTGAAGCAAAAATATTTTGCTTCAAACATCTTAGCTTTCTCATAATTGTATTCCTTTTTGATATTTTTATACAATATCTACATCAGTAGTATGGATGGACGGTTCCATATGAATGGCTGTTGGTTTATCGGATTACTGCCAAATTGTATATTATTTGGCGCATTTTGTATTATAATGAAATGGTTGTGCGCGTTTAAATGAGCTTACTGCATGTACCACACCTATTGTCTCTCCTCTCAGGGTGTGCCAGGAGAGGGTGGACCTGCAGGTGTTACTGGACCCAGGGTAAGTTGATTCCTTAATTTCATGTCCGGTCTTAGTTAAAGCTGCAGTGTGTAAAATATAGTATTATTGTATTATGTGATTTCGTCACATAATACAAATGTAAGGAATTTTTCAGGTATTTCCATGTAGTGGACACATAATATAGTCTGCAATGTGAATTACCTTTCGTAAAAGTCCCAGGCATGCGTTTGATTGTGAACCGGAGGCACAAGATTAGACGCACATGCACACGTATGCACAGCCACACTCCAATGCATATTTATGTCTAGCGTACATGTGTGTGCATGAACCCCTTTTCTCGCAAGCCTACCCCCTTGTGGTGTAGGCTTGTCACGCTGCTATTTCACGTAAACAACTGATTGTGTCTGGGTGGTGTCTTTGCACAGGGTGAGCGTGGTTTCCCTGGGGAGAGGGGTGGTGCTGGACCCCAAGGTCTGCAGGGTCCTCGAGGACTGCCTGGAACTCCTGGAACCGATGGACCCAAGGTTGGTCCCCACTAACGTCAGGAAGAACCATACCAGCCAGTCACAGATTAAAGCTGTGCATTTGCATTGACAAGGAATGGTACATGTTAGAATGGGCAACACTAGAATGGGGAACACTAGAATGCAATAGAGAGTCAATGTTTACACAACTTTTTTTCCTGCTAATTGTGGGAGCTTAGTCTACTCCAGCCATCTGGCACAGCTCTACAAAGCAAACAACAGGACGCTAAGGAGGTATCTCGCCAGCTGTTTGATGCTGCCGTGTAATTGTATTGTTTATCGTTAATATTTTCAAATGATTACGGCAAATGAAATGGGATACATTATCTATAACACTGCGATATTAAACAGCGCCAGCAAATAGGCTTGTGGTGTTGATGCTGGCATGATGGAAGTACAGTACATGTTTTTCTTTAAGCTTCATAATAATTATAAATCACCACAGTGGACAACAACCAAATACACAGTTTTATGGTCTACGTACATCCCTGTGATGCCTGCCCACCCCCTCCAGAAAGACAACAACACCTTAAGATAAAACACGATACAGTAAACTACCACTGGGGAAAATAATACATGGTTAAACATCCGTAGGATAAGGAGCTGCAGCCATAAAATTAGCATGTCAGGCTGCTGTGTCTTTCTTCTCTATCTTGATATCGCCACGCCCACTCCTGTTTGCTGTCAAATAGGGAGCCATCGGACCTGCTGGTGGCCCGGGAGCACAGGGCCCTCCCGGTCTGCAGGGTATGCCTGGGGAGAGAGGTACCTCGGGCATCTCCGGACCCAAGGGAGACAGGGTGTGTATACTACAGTATGTGTACTGCATGTGTGATTTGCTTTGACTGAGTCAGACATCATTCCTGACAAGTCTTTGCCTTTGTGTACTCCGCAGGGTGATAACGGTGAGAAAGGACCGGAGGGAGCATCTGGGAAAGACGGATCCAGGGTGAGTTATCATCAATCACCTTGTTCTGCGACATCATGTTGAATTCGCAATTAGGCAGAGTTCCCTGTGTTCCGGAGTCACAAGTGATTTATAGCCATTGTTTTGTACCCAGAAGATGCATTATATGTCAGTACGTAGCGAGAGGTTTTATCTCTAGACCTTCATTATGTGACTCTAACAACCGCTTGGCTCCTGTCGCAGGGTCTCACCGGCCCCATTGGACCACCTGGTCCCGCAGGCCCCAACGGAGAGAAGGTGAGACTGTACTTACTTAGAGGAACCCTTTAGAAATCACTGTAAGCTCAAGCCCTATAGGATACTTGCCTACATGTGGTGCGTTCATCTAATGTTTCGACGGGTTTGCTTATGGATGTTAATCTCTATAACCGATACAAATGGACACATTTGTCAGATATACAGTTACTGCACGTCATTTAGCCGACACTTTTGTCGAGAATACACGCACAATAAACTTGCTCTAGTCTGATATCTTTAGTCATAGTCGTAATTATTTGTCAATAATAATGACAACATCGTTACAGTTTGTAGTATTCCAGCTGATGTTTCAGTAGGAGTACACATGGATACTGCCCATACTGTAGGGTAATGTGTGTTCCTGTCTCTTTATCCAGGGAGAGTCTGGTCCTGCCGGCCCCTCTGGAGCTGCTGGTACGCGAGGTGCACCTGTAAGTGTCAGCTGTACACGCACGCACGCACACACACAAGTACACACTGACAGAACATGAAGAAAACGACACACTATCTTTCACAATAGATGCTCACGTGTTTTATTTTAGAATATAATGTATTGTATTGCCTCCCCCCACCCCCCTTCCACTGCCGCAATACAAACACAAACACACACACACACACAGGTTTTATTTTCCACAGCGACGTTCAGCCACACATAGACTTGATCAAAGTTAAGTTGATGAGACCTGGAGGAGTAGGCCACGTACGGTATGTCAATGAAACAAGCACACCCACTGGAGGTGTCAGGATCAGAAGAGGAGTTTAATATAGCACCCCCAGAGCCCCAAATGTCTGCCTTAGCTGAGCTAGCTCGCTGTTTGTATTTAGAAAGTGAATTGTCACTGAAGGACCAAGGGGAGGGGAGGAGTTTTAGCAGAAGAATTTAAACTAAACGTGTTCTCTTTCTTTCTCATTTCAGGGTGACAGAGGAGAGACTGGCCCCCCCGGACCTGCTGGTTTTGCTGGGCCCCCTGTGAGTACCTGTCTATCTGAGCCTGTTCAGAGGCCTGGTAAAGAGGAGCTCAGATAATAATATGTTGGGGTGTCCATTTTAATCTTAAATGAATGTTGGAATTCATATTTAATGACCCTTGCAAATTAGGAAATGCTTTATAAAGTATCCTGTTATACTTCATCTTAGTAGAATATTATTAGCAAGGTAAAGATGAAGGTTATACACCAAACGTGTTGCTGGAATTGACTTTAAATGTGAATCATGGTATAATCACAAAAGGTTTCACAATTACTGCAATAAGTGCTTGAAGGCTAGCCAAGCTAGTGCTAGTAATCATACATAAGTATTAGGATTTAGGAAAGTGCAATTATTATATATAGAACATTATTTATATCAGATGTTTCTATTAAGCACAGTTTAAATTACAATATGAAGAAGTAAATTCACAACAATAGTGTTTGGAAGAATCCTACAATCCTACATTGTACTATAATAATGTACAGTAAAATATGGTTTAAGATGCTTAAAATAACTAAATCCAAAGCGGATTCATACTTAAGCCATACAGGAATATGCATAGATATACAGTATATTTTACAGAGAAGCTGATGTTATGGTTTGCATAGCCATCTGTCTTGCTCCAGCTAGTCAGTGCTGGCATCAGTAAATGTTTTTGCGAAGCTGCACACAGATGTTTGTCAAACCTGTTTTTATCTTGTGTCCTGCTATTTTTAATTTAATTAGAATTTGTATTTTGGAATACAATTTACTGTTACATCAGGATGAAAGAATATTGAAGGTGTCTATGTGTGTGTGTGTGTAGGTGTGTGTGTGTTAACTTTGAGTACCCAATTTTGTTACAAAAAATACACTGAATAATTCATGCGATCCATCATCACGCACCATCATCACAATCACCGGGGTTTGCAGGTGGAGCTGGTACTTTTATAAAATCAAAGTAGCTTGATTACATGTTCCTAGTCTTTAACGCACATTCATTACAGCTTTCTTCATCCCTCCGCAAGCAATCACATGTTTCTGTGAGCTGAAAAATATATCCCTTCACACACGACACTCAATTTAGCATCCACAATGTATTACAATATAGTCATTTAGCTTGGTGTGGCAACATGCACCATTAGATCAAGAGCATTTCAAACAACAAGACATTACATTTGATCTGTTTTACCTTAGTTGTATGGTACCTTTGAGCAAACCTGCTGCTGGCAATCGATGGTAAATGTGTGTTTGTTCCATCAGGGTTCTGACGGCCAGCCTGGAACCAAGGGAGAACAGGGAGAAGGTGGACAGAAGGGTGATGCTGGTGCCCCTGGACCCCAGGGACCATCTGGTGCCCCCGGGCCTGCGGTGAGTGTTGTTTTATGATGTTATACACCATTATAAGGCCTAATCACCATACATTTTAGCTTCAAAACATCCATCAATTATTATATTATTTATTTTATTTAGTCAATATACAATTATTTTATTAGAGAAATACCATATAATTCTAGTAGAAAATGTAAGTTTCAGCATAACACTACAAAATAATCTTATGGGATATGTTAAACAGTTTCATTATCATATACATTTTAACGAGTGACAACTGTTCCTTATTGGTTTATGCTACATCAGTGTTAGTAAAACTGTAAACACCTTTCCCAGAATATATGAGCACAGCATTATTACACATGGCATGCAATATGTTTTCATCTTTGCTCCACTAAGCTTGTTTGTGTTTTTCAATGTCAGGGTCCCACTGGTGTTTCTGGACCTAAAGGTGCTCGCGGTGCTCAGGGACCTTCTGTAAGTGCTGATCTTGACCGTTAAATCATGCAATCTTTTTTCTAATGTCATCTATTGAGATTAGATTACATTAGACACAAGCACCTGGGTGCACAGTTACCTAGAAATATAAATAGATTTATCTTTCACTTCACTGTTGCCCTCCGTGGGGCGATAACGCTTTTTTTTTTTTTTTTATTGTCTCGTTGTTTGTTTAAGCTGACCCAATACATTCTTTTTCCAGGGTGCTACTGGTTTTCCTGGTGCTGCTGGCAGAGTTGGACCCCCTGGTCCCAATGTAAGTTTGTTCTGCTTCCAATCCACATTGCTCTAAAAAAAACAAGCGATGGTTGAATTTAAAAAATCACATGCGTTGTTAGCAGTGAATATCAATGATATTATTTTTATGGAGCTAATTTATTCACATGCAGGCATCCAAGTGTAGGCAGATATGATACAGCTTCTTGTAGAATATCCACTGTCAATTATTAAACATAAAATTGGTATCAGACTGATACAACTAATAGAGCATGTTATATCATATTCTCACAAAATAAAATTGACATTTTGGGATCTATTAAAAAAATTAAATGAAGATGATTATCTTATAATTTACCTAATCACAGTTAAAGTGCTTACTGATAGAATGCGTGTGGCGCTTCACCAACCACATCCCTGAGCGTTTTATAATTAGGATGTGAGAAAGAGCTTTTAAAATGATCTGCAGGTAATAATGTCTTATCTTATTTGATCTTCTCTCCAAGCCAAAGACAATTTGTGTTTACAGAATTTACCCTTTCATTCATTTGACTGCCTCACCGAGTACTTAAACGGGAATATATTGCAACCTCGAAAACACTTGCTAACTTGCTAAACAAACGCCCTCAGAAACTCCCGCCCCACACATTGAAACACATTGCCAAGCCTAGGGCATTGTACATGTAGACGTACCATATTTTAATTTCAGCTCGCACAGAGAAAGGTAAACTTGTTGACCGTGAGGCAATATTTGGTGATACGTGTATCAGCTTGCAATGAGCTTACAATAGCTGACTATACCTTTAAGCCCTTGACGGTAGCCTCTTTACCTCAACATTACCTCAATTGATAGCCGAGTCACTGCTGCGTTCTTGCTTGTTCCAGGGTAACCCTGGACCCGCTGGTCCCTCCGGCCCTGCTGGTAAAGACGGCCCCAAGGGTGTTAGAGGAGACGGCGGCCCCCCAGGTCGTCAGGGTGATCATGGGCTCCGTGGTCCCGCTGGAGCCTCGGGAGAGAAAGGAGATCCTGGCGAAGACGGACCCCCTGTGAGTAAATCATACTGTCTATATAAGTGGCAAGTGTTTCCCATTCATCATCCATAAGAGAAAGCCACAGTAACATGTGTTCCGCCATAGTTTCATACTGAACCAAATTTCTCCTAATAAACATAAAAGATCCTTAAAGCCGGTTGGACACTACGACTACATGACGTGGAGCATTTTTAAAGATTTTTTTCTCCATGGATATCAGTGGCTTTCTGTTGTTTTGACCTGCCACCCTAAATGACCCCCATGAAACTATTCCCATTAAATAATCTTGTGACCCCTCAAGGGGTCCTCACCCGTACTTTGAGAACACACATAGGAAATTATGGCTGCACTCTGTAATATATATGAATATACAATTACCCTTTGTGTTTTTCCCATCAACCACACACCTTTTGTCCGGTTTTGTCTTCCTGATTTTAAAGCATTACAAATTAATTCAAGACACATCGTCGTGCTGTCTCAGACTAGGGTTAGGGTTAGGCTAACCCTAACCCTAACCCTAACAGGTTGCAAAAGATCAGACTTTATAACTAAAAGACAGACAGTTTAGACAAAATGACAAGCTTTTGTTGTTGTAGTAAAGGCAAATCAAAGTTGTGTCTGCACATAAACCGTTTACAGAGATGTACTGTAGCATTGAAGCTTATTAATGTGTGGGTCTGTGTGTGTGTGTGTTTGTGTATTAGCACGTGTTAAAAAGCACAATAGTGTGTGAACTATTGCCACCATTTGCACAACTAGGTTAAAATTAACCCGGGAGACAATACTTGTTATTAAATTGAATAAAACCAAAATCCAATAAAAGTAGTCATCATTTATTTTAATATAGTCAGGAACCATCCATGTTATGCTATTTTGGTGTAATTAGATCTTAACATATTTTTTGATATAAAAACATTTGAAAATGGGTCAAATTTGATCCGAAGACAACATAAAGGTTACAATATTCTGTAATCCACAATCGTGAACACATGTATATTTGTGCTCCTAGAAAAACACGAAGGCACTTGGATTGGTCTACGTTTTTATGATAGAAATGAATCCTATCATAAAATCGTAGACCTGCGTAGCTTAGCGTTAAATCAAGATAGCAGCCTTTAATAATACAATGGTGCGCAGCAAGGGATAAACGTATGGTTTCACCCTTCCACCACACATTTCAGATTAAACAAATGCTGTATTTTTATATTTTTGTCTATCGTTAGAAATTACAGGAAATCCTCTAATATACCTTTTGTTTTCATATGTTGCATTGACACACAAAAAAATGGTCAAAAGGGGGATATGATCAGTGTGCTGTAAACAAATTGATCCCCAAATTGTTGTAAATTGAATGGCCAGTTTTGCAGAGATAATTCGGAAGGAGGGGCATGTGACCTGTCTGTCCTGACAGACATACTCTAAGGTGTTAAATATAGATTTGAATGATAATTACTTGGTCATTATGTTTGTTTTTAGAGAAGGCTTTTAACACAGCAGAAGCATACTATTTTTGTTTAAGTGAAAATGTAAAACAACCACACAAAGACTAGATACTAGAATAATAGCGACTAGCGACTACAATGAACTCCCTTGTGACAGGAACAGTGACAGGAAAACAATCGCTCTTTAATGTTTTTGAACCTGACTGGATGACTTAATCACGGCACACGATTGTCCAATGGACATGAAGAGCTTTATTTCACACCGAAAATGAAATACGTAAGCTGTGGTTGCACCTTTTACTGTACCTGTTCTTATGTTGCTCTGTCAATCAGTGAAGGTAATGAACAGCAGCCAAGTGATGGTCTGTGCCATACACAGAGCTGTCAGTGTCCATCACAGACTAATAGCGGCGTCCAGACATACACTGCTGACAGGCAGTGATGCATTGCAGACCAGAGGCATTTAGCTCGACTGCTATCAACATTAACCACAGAGCAAGACAATGCTGTATCACAGATGATTGGGCGCTTGAGCTGAAAGGCAACAGATGTGTCAACGACAGATGTGTCAACGACAGTGTCGCTTAATGCGTTGCGCACGCTGTAGACAATCTTGAAACAGATCAGCGCTGTTATTGCCTTTGTCAGGTGAGGAAAGTGGGATGGAAAAACAAGGCTTGCAAATTAGAAGTGGTGACAGTAAAAGTGTTTCACCTAAAAAGATGATATTTCATCAAGTATATTGCCCATTCTATCACAAACGTTGCGCTCGTTACACGAAGCAGGTCACATGCGTTTTACTTTTGCTAATAATCCCTCTTACACTTTTAGTGAATGTCATTGAGAGTTATAGGTTCCTGGAAGAAGGATGTATGATACAGGTTTGAGAATAATGAGCATTTAAAAATCAAACCAGTAATGCATACAGTATGCTACAAATGTGCCTTGTTTCCATTCTTTCTTCTCCCAGGGTCCCCCAGGTCCCTCAGGTCCTCAAGGCCTGAGTGGCACGCGTGGCATTGTGGGTCTGCCTGGACAGCGTGGTGAAAGAGGATTCCCCGGCCTGCCTGGACCATCCGTAAGATACCTAGCGTCCATTTTGAGAGCAGATACCGCATGTTTTAGGATGAACACTTTGATCAGCAGGACATGGACAAACATGAACATATTGTTTATAAGAATATAGACCACAGACCGAGGAAGGTTAGTACCCTTGGTAAGAGTAGAGCATGGTCGAGATCTTCAGATCATGATATATTGTTATTAAATGTATGAAACGCACACACTAGTATGGATCCATCAATTGTGTATATGGATACTACAACATTTCCAATACAACTTCCAGCACTGGCAAATCACCAATGCCCTTCCATTAATAAACTGTATTAAACTGTATATTACAAGATGCAAGCTACTGAACATGCTTGCATGCATCATTATTGTCAATATATCTTCCAAAATATGGCAAATACTGATATTGTGTTGGATATAAACTGTGATGTGCTAACATCACTCTTCTGATATGTCTGGCTCTACTAGTTTTCTTGATCAAATAAAAATGAGAATCCTCACTTCACCTTGAAACATGAAATGCCTAACACAGAACCTTAATCCCATTCATTTGTATTGCCTGGAGAGCGCAATACAGGCGCATATATGCCTTTTGTTGAGTATGACCAATAGAACCTTACTAGTAGTGAAGAAAATAGAATAGATGTGTGGATCCTAAATGCACATCTACACAGGCGTGTAGGAATATAAATGTCTCTAGAGAGAAATGCATTATCTACTGTCATGGAAACATGTTTCAAAACCAAATGTGGCTGCTTGGTGCCATGTTTGAACATTAGATCATTATGAGTTCGTTGTCAGTGTGTCTATTGTAATTAGACTATTATTATAGCAGTGAAATATCAGTGTTAGACATACCCTGCATGGAGACAAGCGGTATTTACAGTCACACTTCTCTCAACATTATCCGCTATAACACCAGTCAGCAGAGACAAGACAATGATGAGCACACATGATTGGGTGACGTAAGCTGGGAGACAACAGATGCTGCACTTTATGTTTCCAAAACATACTCATACACGAAATAGAGATGGGACGATATATTATGTTATTGTTTATCGTGATAAAAAATACAGACGATAATCAGATTGTGGTGAATGTCCATTATCGTAATAATCATACATATTAATATTTTCACAAGTGACTTGACAAAAGCTGTCTAGCTCACTTGTACAGTCCAATTGTATTGATCTACTAACTTATTTATTAACCTGCATCTTTCCAGTCAATCACCACTATGGCTGAAGGCTCGGCTTGCCCATTGTGTCCCCCACATATAAAAGATAAATCTAATTTGTTGAAATATTAGATTAAAAAAACATGCTTTGGAATTTGCTATTTTTATAACTAAAATGTTTACGTGCACACAGTTTCCCATGAACATTATTGGTGTAACTAAGAGATTCATTGGAAAGGAATATTTTGTATGCCTAGAACACTCAGTTGTGAGCTTAGTAGAACCTCCATTGTTGTCTGTATTGGATATTTAAGTATGCCTGGGCCTTGATGCATCAAAGCCTATTCTAGTTAGTCTCCAACTAACTGCCACGGTCTTCTTCCTCAGGGTGAGCCTGGTAAGCAAGGAGCTCCTGGTGGGAGCGGAGACCGTGGTCCCCCTGGACCAGTTGGCCCCCCTGGACTGACAGGACCTGCAGGAGAGCCCGGCAGAGAGGTAAGGGATGTCCCACGACACAGCACATATAGTCCTTCAGCATAAATGGCCCGTGTTAATTAACCTGTGGTGTCGACAGGTTAATGGACGGTTTAACCTCAGAATGTACTTCAGTACTAGGCCCTGCTATTAGAATTGACAACACACCAATGATGATTATGTTGTTTACTGAGTATAGACATGAATGGTAAGTACATCAAACTCTCTCGAAGCTAATGCTATATATTAACCTTGTTCCGTCATCTGACAGGGAAACGCTGGATCTGACGGACCCCCTGGTAGAGATGGTTCCCCTGGAATTAAGGTGATGATGGTCAATTATTTTAATATTTGTCAGATGTTCTGTGCATCGCAATACATTAGGAATGACAGTTATTATAGTGAGGCAAACCTATCAGTCTGTCATCTCTATTGAACTACATAATATAGTGTAAATAACTAGAACTGTAATGTTTATTGTAACATCTACTGGTTGTAACTGGTTGTCCTCTCTGTTCCAGGGTGACCGTGGCAACACAGGCCCTGCTGGAGCACATGGAGCACCAGGCTCCCCTGGTGCTCCCGGTCCCGTTGGCCCCACCGGCAAACAGGGAGACAGAGGAGAGTCTGTGAGTACCTACCCCATAACTAATAAAACCCTATAATATAATAATAATTATAAAACCTTAAAAAAACGTAACCTCATAAAAGCACAATCACACTTATACACGATATAAAGTTGGCTTGTGTTGAAGTACCTTCAATTCCACTGTTTGATTATTTATTGTGTCCATGAAGAAGGATAAGCAGATAATGACATTACAAGTGGCTGACTTATCCTACAGTAAATGTAAACATTTTAATCGGAAATGTGTGTGTATAAAGGAAGACTAGTCACCCACAATGTGCCTATTCTAATTCTCCTGTGTTTCCTGTGTGTTGCTTAAGGGTGCCCAAGGGCCTGCTGGATCTGCAGGCCCCGCCGGAGCTCGAGGAATGGCTGTAGGTGTTGATACTCCAACCACATTTCACCATACATAATTATTATTACACTGCGTCATTGTTCTTTAAGCCATGGTGGATAGGCCATGTATAAGTAGTGCATTTCAGTCATGTATCTACTGTATGTATGTGGTACGGTTTATTTAACACTCACTGTGGCGAACTGATGGATTGAAGATCAGATAGCAACGCATAAGATGATAATGAAATATGATAACTTCCCTGAGGGTAATTTCAGGGATGACAGCAGCACAGTCATAAAGACATGAATACAAGTGTGGACACATACATGTGCACAGCTGTGTTAAGGTGCTCAGTGTAACACTTAGTGCCACTGGTGGTTTCTCAAAAGGACGGTGTGCCTTTGTTTCCAGGGACCCCAAGGACCCCGCGGTGACAAGGGCGAGGCGGGAGAAACTGGAGAGCGAGGACAGAAGGGACACAGAGGCTTCACAGGACTCCAGGGTCTGCCTGGACCTCCCGTACGTATTACACAGTAACACTGCATTTGAGTCTATGTGTAAAATACATTGCTTCTGTTTTTTCATTAAGGAATGTAACACAGGTGTTGACAACATATGTACAAAACACAAATCGTGTCAAACGTACTGCAGTAATATGTGCTATTATACATAAACTGAATCAAGTAAAATATAGAGTTGCTTCATGACAGCCTCCATATTACAGCCAAAAAAATTGAGATTATCCACACATTATGTTCCTCACTGAAAACACGAGTCATGTGAATTGAACTTCGTTTAACAGTTCGTTTAACAGATTTACAGCATTATCTTCATCTCCTAATAGGGTCAAGCTGGAGATCAGGGTGCTACTGGACCTTCTGGACCTTCTGGAGCAAGGGTGAGTACAAACCTATGTCCTTATTTGAGTCTTACAGATGAAGTACAGCAACTGGCATAGATAGATCAATCTACCATATAGTATGTAGTGCTTATTTAGTAGTGCTTTGAAGCTGATATAAGGTGTGTCCCTCTATCTGAGTACACAGGGACCACCTGGACCCGTTGGCCCTGCTGGGAAGGACGGTTCTAATGGTTTGCCAGGCCCAATCGGACCTCCCGGACCACGTGGTCGCTCTGGAGAGACCGGTCCTTCTGTGAGTGCCCAGAAGCAATTGATCTTCCTGCCTTGGTAAAATGGAAATGTAAAAATGATTAAAACCTAAAAATATCCATTTGGAGATTAGCATCATACAGTAGTAGCTGGTAATGTGTGGTTTTGCATAAGAGCTATTTAAAAGAGTAATTTTTACACTACAAAGCTGCAAAATGTCATCAAGTTCAATGACTGTGAAATGTTCCTCCTACATGAACGGCATATTAATTCACACTAGGAATAATGCCACAGACCATTATCAGAAATACATTCCAAATGACAAATCATAGCCATCCCAACCACAGACCCTGTGAGTGATAACATATTCTTTTGAAATAAATCATAAGTCTCAGTTCACATCTCAAGGCAGAGGCTTGACAATATGCAAATGCCCATGCCCCATACAAGTGTATATTATTAGGACCCCCCAGCCGGGCCAACGGGTCCAGGTGGTTCCTGTGTGCTCTACTCAGCTTAACCTTCTGTGATTCTCTCTCTGCCCAGGGACCAGCCGGAAATCCCGGACCCCCGGGTCCTCCAGGCCCTCCGGGCCCGGGCATTGACATGTCCGCCTTCGCCGGGCTGTCGCATACCGAGAAGGGTCCCGACCCCCTCAGATACATGAGGGCCGACCAGGCCTCCGGAAACCTCCGGCAGCATGATGCAGAGGTGGACGCAACCATCAAGTCCCTCAACAACCAGATTGAAAACATCCGCAGTCCCGAGGGCTCCAAGAAGAACCCCGCCCGCACCTGCAGGGACCTGAAGCTCTGCCACCCCGACTGGAAGAGCGGTGAGTGACAGCGGAAAGAATTGGGTCAAATAGGGTCGCCAGTGTTGGCGGCCTGTTGTCACGGATGGATTTAGAGGAAGAGATATTCAGACACACTTTCGTGAGATATGATGCAAGTGTGTCCTCAAATAATGTGCTCTGACAGCTTGAATTGTCTAAACGATATTGTTGACCGAATGGAGATGAAATGCGTTCTCCACGCTGAACATGTTTACTGTTGTGTAAAATTAGAGTGTTAAGTATGGATAGAGAAGGGTTTCTACTGTTCTACAGTACAATACGTCAGTGCTCCTGAAGGACGATGCTGTTCGTTCTTGTTTGTGTGCAGGAGAGTACTGGATCGACCCCAACCAGGGCTGCACCATCGACGCCGTCAAGGTCTTCTGCAACATGGAGACGGGAGAGTCCTGCGTCCACCCCAGGCCGTCCGCCATACCCCTCAAGAACTGGTGGTCAAGCAAGAGCAAGGAACGGAAGCACATCTGGTTCGGAGAGACGATGAATGGAGGATTTCACGTGAGTTATTACTCAGTCTGTGGGTCACCAGCAGAGATTAATCTGTTTGCTGCAGCGTCAGCGATGGCTTATAAATATTTCCCATACTATCACGATATTATAAATGTGTCCAAGACAGCAATCTACTCAAAGAGAGTGATTTACCACTAACTTGTCATTCATCAAAGCGGCCACACCAACCAATGTTACAATCCGTAATGTCCCTCCGCAGTTCAGCTATGGCGATGACAGCTTGGCGCCCAACACCGCTGCCATCCAGATGACCTTCCTACGGCTGCTGTCCACCGAGGCCTCCCAGAACCTCACCTACCACTGCAAGAATAGCGTGGCCTACATGGATGAGTCCACGAGCAACCTGAAGAAGGCCGTCATCCTGAAGGGCTCCAACGACGTGGAGATCAGAGCCGAGGGCAACAGCCGCTTCACCTACAGTGTCATGGAGGATGGCTGCAAGGTGAGTCCTGGGGTTTACATTAGAGTCACATATAGGTCTACATTAGAGTAAATAGAGTATGGTCTGATTTGCAAATGAATTGGTTTCAGTGTAAAGATGCTAGTAAGCAAAGTTGTATACAGTATATTGGAAGTGGTCCTTTTATTCTCTTATCAGTCTCATCTTCAAGAGGTCTGCACTCAAATGCTGTCATGACTCATGTGAGAACACTTGTGATCTTTCCATCTCTCTCTCTCTCTCTCTCTCCACAGAAACACAACAGCGAATGGGGCAAGACAGTGATTGAGTACAGATCTCAAAAGACCTCTCGTCTGCCCATTGTGGACATTGCCCCCATGGACATTGGTGGAGCAGACCAGGAGTTTGGAGTTGACGTTGGCGCAGTCTGTTTCTTGTAAAGAACATGGGATTGAAAACAAGAAGACGCGGGGAAAATAAAAAATGAAAATTCTAAACGTGAGCGATGAAATACAAGGGGAACACGCTTCAAAAAAGAGAGAGAGAGAAAGATTGAAACACTTTTTATTTTTTAAACTGGACTTTTTTTTCCAAGTAAAAAAGTGCTTTTCCTAGACTTACTCCATAGGATATCTTCACTGAGTGGTACCAAGTTAGCAACCATCATATGTGATTCATGCGGCATTTCCTCTAGTCAACTTCTAATGGACACCCAGTGACCCCTACCCCCAGATCACACCCCTTCCCCCTTTTCCAGTCCCCAGGATGGAGGAAGAACAAAGGAGGAGGAAAAGAAACACACCAGGGAGGGAGAGAGAAGGAGAGAGAGAGAGATGTCGTGTTATTTATTTATTGTATAGGTTTGGGTCCCAGGTGTGTTGGGGCTGAGTGTGTCATGGCAGCATATTCAACCAATACCTATCTTTTAGCCTCCTCTGTGTGTTCCTCCTCTCCTCCAGCTCTCCCTGAGAGCTCTGCTCTCATCGTTAAAACCAAAAATGCAGCCGTTGGTGAGTGCAGGTGTTCCTGCGTCTACCACCAGTGTGTATCAGAAAGTAAATGTGTTATAATAAACTCAATGGTGCTATTGTTGTAAAACAGTTTTTTAACATCCAGATACTGATAGTGACATGTATATACTGTATGTATATATATGTATATGGGTTTATATACATATATATACAGTTTCCCCAGGGTACACCGGATCCTGGGATTTTTGTATTTCAGTGTGACAAATGTCCCATCCCCAGCACATCCTGCATCAGCAGCTATTTTGTACAATAAACATTCAGATATGTTCAATTTAGATCGATTCCTTTTTATATTTGGTTTTGGGCTTTTTTTGTAATATTTTAAAGCTACCTCACACTAAAAGAAGCAATTGCAGATTGCCAAAACAAGCCCTTTTACCCTTTGAAAATCTCAGAGATCGCAAAGTCAGTTTAGCACAAATAATGACGGGATCCGTGTTGTGAGAAGAAGCCCGCTCACGAATGTTCAGTCCCCGCTGCCCCGCGATGACCTTTCACCCCCCTACACCCCCACTTCCACCTGTTCCTATCGGCCTCCTCCCTCCACCAAGGCACGCACACACACACCATTGAAGTGATGTGAGGCATGGCTGACATTTCCCTCAATTGGCCCGGTTGCAGATAACTAGGCAACCTATCGCTCTTCAGAGACACGAGCCGTTATTGGCCGGGAGAGAGGGCAGATTCTTTTGTGAGGTTGTGTATACTTTTATTATTAATAATATTATTATTAATAATAATAGCATTATTATGATGATGATGATTTGTTTTTGTTACGGTATTGATTAATGTAAATGGGAAATAAAAGACAAAAACAAGTGATGAACTGAAGTGGCTTGTAAGTTTGTTGCTTTTTGTTTGCCCCTCCCCCATCCCCTTCCCCAAGCACAGCGTTATCCTCAAGAAATCTCTGGGGCAGCATGTTCTATGCTTCCCTAATGGTTTCATGTTATTTTCCTCCTGAAAAGAGTGATAGCTAACTTTTCAGTTGCACTCTACTTCCATTACAAGCTTTTTGAGATCGTGGCCTGATCTGTTTTCTGGGGGAGAAGTTGCTCAACGCAGTCAAGCATAAGATAGTGGGTGAACGGATGATAGCAAGACCATTTTGTTTTTGTTATGCTCATTTATAAAGTGCAAGAAAGCAAACGTTTAAAAATAGGAGGAATCATAAGTTCACATCGTGTTTTGTACATAATAAATAGTTTTTTCCAATTATTTCAGCTAATGTAAAGTGTGGTACAGTAGGAATGAATAACAGCAGATCAAAACATTGTGTGAAACGATTTTATCATCCTGTACTACCTTGTACTATTCCTGCCCAACCTTTCACCTTAGCAATAAAAGGTAGAAGCATTTACATTATTAAAAACAGCCATGTTTGTTTTATTTATGATATACATTGTATTTTTTCAATGAAGTCAAATTTTTGATAATTCATTTATTATTTAATGTATTTTTTATTTTATTTCTTTCAAATAATGTAATCCTTGATAGAATGAGTATTGGTATAGAAACGGGACAGTAAACAAATCCACAGGACAGAAACATATCAATAAAAATGAACTGTCAAAATACACAGAGAGGGCATGCTTGCTTCTTGTTGGGTACATCATTATTGATAACTTCATGTTCGACTGTGATTCCACAGCATATACTGTAGCACCAGCACTGTTTATACCTTGATATACCAATAAGCCAATAGTAATTGAGATAGTGAAACAGGACACAGGGAACTGGAAAACAGATACTATAGTCTCTCTATATGTTTAATCACACACGCGTAGCATTTCAATATGCTCTATGATATTCAGATTATGTAAAATCACATGAACTAAAAAGTGCACTAGCCACATGTTATTCTAAACCTATGGTCAATTGGTCATGGTATTAAAACATAACTTATCCTGTTTTTTATTTTACAAATAGTTATAACTGACATGTTTGTCATTCACAAACTCTTCTGTTCTTAAGTTGTTTGGAATATCCGTTCTCTCAAGATGAATTCACATATGCAATTGATTCACATTGGCAACTCTCAGAATATGGTGAATATGGTTATGGGCACTGGCTGACTTGTGATAGGATTGTTGATGTACAAGTGACATGATCAGAAGGTGGTTAGAGAGTTCAGATGTCTGTCTTTGTGACAAGGTGAGGCCCATTGTAAAACAAAACACACAGTGGGACCTGTACTACATTACAGTGCACCAGTGTTAACTCATTTGGTGCTGTAAGGTTCCAATCAACTGCTCCTCCAACACAGCAATCAAGAGCGTGAGTGGAATCTACTCGTATATCAACTTCAGCGTCAACACATGAAATCTTCATTGAACATCCAATTAGACACATGACAAAACAATTTATAACATATTGTAAATGATTGTAAAGTTAAGTAAAAGAGTGATTCCAAAAAGACAAAGACAAGAAGTTATTTGAGGCATCCAATCATCTCAAGCAGTGCCAGCACCCCCTAAAAAGCTGTGATAATGGTACACTCAAACCACGGGGTAGTCATTCCAAGTGATTTGCTCTGAATTATTTTAAACAGAGCTGGATTCTGAAGAATAGAATACATCATTATTTGTCCATTGCTGGGGAATTTATGCTCTGCTTTTATTGACCCAAGTCCTCCGTGGGACACGCAAACACACACACACACACACACAGGGTGGTAGCTGGAGACCAGCACACAGGCTGTGTGAAGTGCCTTGCTCAAGACCATGTTGGGAGGAACTAGAATCTGATTATAGTTGGTTATCAGTTCTCACATGGATGTCTCGTGTCTTTACAGACGTTTTAACCTACTTGGCTTGGAATTTGAACCAGCAACTTTCCACTCCTCCACTCCATGTCTTTATCAGAATGAAAAACTATATTTACACATTTTCACGCTAAAATCACATTATCCTTGGTTTTATGTTGGAAGTGGATAAAGATAGAGTAGAATACATGTAGAATACATTTGTAAACAACAATACACATACAAACTCGAAACACTAGCACTAAACATCTTGATTCAACCCTACAGATGAAAAGCTTGTACTGTATGTTAAGGGCCATATTAAGCTCTCTTCTAACAAGTGTCCTATAAATAGCTCCAGTCCTAAATGTGACTGAACCAGAGAGAGCCAAACATACAAGTATATCCCAGGCTGTCCAAACTGCAGAGCAAACATAGAGCTGCAGCTTGGCAAAAGAACCATTTCACCTCTGTCACAGGGGAGCACATTTAGATAAGCTGTATTGACAGACTAAGACACATTGCACATAACAGACAAGCTCATGTGTGGCCTAATAAACCCACTCAGTGTATGTGTAGCGTTCATTGAGGAGCAGTGGGTCAGGCGGTCCTAATTAGAGCATAGTGAAAGATAAAAAGACACAGCATGGACTGTGATGGAAGAAGAAAGGGAGAGGGAGAGAGAGAGAGAGGGAGAGAGACAGAGAGAGAGAGAGAGAGAGGGGTGGAAAGGACACTAAGTGGCTTTTATTATCTGATTCTGCAGGCATATTTTTTCTAGCGCATGTCAAAATCTCCTCCCTCCCCACCTGGCAAAAAATAAATAACTGTTTAGTCTAATTCAGTCATTTAGAATATGCAGTATTTTAGTGTTTAAAAGGAGGGGGGGGGATAAGAAAAACACCGGGGCAACAGTCATTCCACACAAAAGCCCATTTGTAAACAGTTGGTTCAAGCAAGGTTCAAACAGACAAAGCACCTTGCACCCAAATGCAAAGGCATAGCTGAGTTATTCAGCTCTCGGTCAGTGTTGCTGTTGGATACATCTGTTGGGATCACCGTGTCGGCGCGATCCCAATCAGAACCCGGTGCTCAGCGTGTCGGTCTCCGTGGCAACCTTGCGCGGGCTGGGCAAACTCTTCAGGTACTCCAGGTGCCTGCGAGCTTCGGCCTGGTTCTGCCTGACGTAGTATACCACGTAGACGATGACCATGAGGAACCACACGAACATCGTGATCAGCATGGCCACGTCCGTGGTCTTCCTCTGCAGGCTACAGAAGTTCACACCTGAGTCCAGCAGCTTGACTAGGGGCCGTCCGCCGTGCTCCCCCAGCGGGCTGGGGTCTTCCCATCGACTGCCCTCGCCGACGCCGCGCGCAGAGCTCTGGCACACAATGCCGTTGACCGTCTCGGGCTCGAGGTTGAGGGTCTCCATCAGCTCCTGCAGGGCACAGTCACAGTGCCAGGGGTTGTGGTACAGGCGGGTCTTGGCCCGAGTGGCGCCGAACTCGTCGCGGCTGGCCTGGCTCAGCAGGTTGTGGGAGAGGTCCAGGAGCCGCAGCTCGGGGCCCAGGTGACGCAGGGCGCCCGTGGCCAGCGAGTCGATGCGGTTGTGGGAAAGGTACAGGTCCCGCAGGTGAACCAGCTCGCTGAAGGCCTGTTCGGGGAGCGTGCGGATGTAGTTGCGCTCCAGGTGGAGTGAGACGGTCTCCGGCGGGATGTCCGGCGGGATCTCGTGCAGGCCCGCGTCCGAGCACAGCACCGTGGCCGTGTCCCAGGCACAGTGGCAGCTGTCCGGGCACTGGGGGCGCACAGAGCCCCACAGAGCCCACCACAACAGCAGGCTGAGCAGCCAGGTGGGGCTCCCAGCTCTGCTACCGCCCATCCCGCCTTCTCCGCCCGCACAAGAGCATCTGTCCTCACAGCATCCCGTACACATGGCCTCACCATAGCCCCCTGACGGCCGCCAGGACCCCCGGTCAAACACGACGCCCCCCTCTCGCTCTCTCTCTCTCTCTCACTCTCTGGGACAACCTGGTGGATTGGAAGGGGGTCAGTGTCTGGAAAAGCAGTCGCTCTTCTCTCACGCATTCGCCATCTTTCTCTCTCTCGCCCTCTCTCTCTCCCTCTCTCTCTCTCTCCCTCATCCACACATCACACACAATCAAGATGAAGGCCGACAGCCGAGATTATGCTTTTTCCAGAGAGAAAAAAAGGGTCAGTAGGTAAAGGGGTGGAAAACGAAAAGAGATTAAGCCTGTTCATCTGATAAACCTTCTGTTTTGCTGCCAGACCCTATGATTCCAGACAGCCAAGAACATATGTAGGCTGACACAAAACCACAATAGTTTCTGAGAGTAAAAAAAAAATGCACCCAAAACATCCTGCGTCCGCCTACACCCTGTTCACTAAATGACGTGATTAATGTTGTTAATGCATGCATAATTGAACTGGGAGTGTGATGTATAGTTTAACATCTGCAATGGAAAGAGCAAAGAGAAGACTGGCTTGATTCCCATGTGATTTGAGGCGCTGGGTTTCTATAGAGCATGTCCACGCTATGGACATCTTCTATTATGTTGCATTATAAATGAATCGCAACACAAGCAGGGCAGAGCAAATGGGGATTTAAATGCCATCACAAGATTCTGCACGGACACATTAATAAATCAACAAGACGCACAGGGTCGGTTATCTTGTCAACTCCACATACAGGACATTTAATGCAGCGTGTATTTAAAAGGAAAGCCTCATTAATACACTTTCTACTACAGTCCCCCCCCATCCCGGATGCAATTAGTCTTTAATCATATTCCGAGGGAGGAGGACAAACGGGAAGTACATTATTGTAGTGTGGAATTGAAGAGAATAAGATTGACACAGTGCAATCGATGGTCCATAGTGCCTGCTACACTATTACAGGCAACAACAGCAATGCCTTTCATACTGCTTTTGTGCCTCGGTGCCAATAAGCAAATATAGCACTTTAAACTGTGGTTCAACGCACGTTCTCTGTTCCCTGGTAATAGCCGAAAAAAAGCAATTGGGGGGGGGGGGGGGGGGTTAGATCAACACCAAAGAAGAATACAGTGTCATGGACTGCGTTAATTAAAGATTTTTTTACTGCTGCTGCTCTCATGAATGTCCCAGTCACATGAACTGTCTTCTTCCTATCTATATGTCTCTCTATTTGTCTGTCTGTCTGTCTGTCTAGCTGTATGTCTGTCTGTCCATTGTTTAGTTTTGTGAGACAACTGGAGCAACATAATGTTTTAACCTCAGAGATAAATTGTTGTCTTCTCCGTTAATGCTGTAATTAAATGATCATTCTCTTAAATGTCAAGCGCTCTCTGCTGTCTTCCCATCTTTGATAATCAAATCAGTCATCAATCTCCATTTTCCCGGATACCTTTCGAGACCAGTCTATAATGCTTCAGTTCCTTCATAGATGTGTGGCTACCCTTGTGATTTGTCGGTGCCAGTCTGACAAATACAAACATAATGCCCACTAAGGCTCTGAAGCTGTGCTGCCTTCCTTTAGAATTATAAAACAGGATTCGCTATAAACTAACACAAATTATAGGCAAGACGTAAAACAGCTGGAACATAAAAAAATATTGAGCTGCAAAACATTGTGCCGTATGATAGTGTTGAAAGATCACTTTATTTCCCATGGGTGGATCTGTTTGATAGACTAAAATTTCGCAGAAAGACAATTTAGGCTAGACACACATTATGCAAAAGTTTTATGTTCAGGCTGACGTTACTGAGAATGAACGGACATTAATATGCTGCTCATGTGAGGTCTGATTCGTCGTGAATAAATATCTGTTTAAAAGACGGCTATTTCATGAAATCGATGTTTTTATTAGCTTCCAAGGACCTAACTTTACACATTCGGTATAGGTCGATCAACCCGTATAGGCAACAATCAATCACCCACAGTTGATCGGAGTTTTCTGTAGGATACTACACGTGTAGCTGAGTCGATGTATATTTATGTTAGTAAAAAGCAAAAATGTACAAATATAAACATTTAAACCACTTTCTAATAACGTTACTAACAGTAGTTTGCCTACCTGTACGGATGATTCTCTGAATTTGGAGTCCAAGTGGACACGGTCCAGATCTTATTCAGAACCCCTAATCGGGTTTCAGTTTTCAATAGGCTATATTTAACACATTTCCCAAATAAATAATTAGACTAATGCCAGAGAACATATGTACGTAAATCGCTATTGGACCCCAAGGTTCGTCTCATCACCGTTTCCAATGGGGATGATAGTGGGGAAAGACCAGGCGCAAGTAAGCTCTCTCTCTCTCTCTCTCTCTCTCTCTCTCTCTCTCTCTCTCTCTCTCTCTCTCTCTCCGTGCTAAAGAGACACGATGTATCTGTCTCTTCTCAGGTCAAGATGAGATTGATAGATCACAGATATTTAGAATGTATATTTATTACTATGCTATATAGTCAGAAATAATTTCACAATTAAGAAATACATTGTAAAAAAGACAACAAAATCACTAGGCTACCACCTGCCAGTGAACTAATTATACTTAATTCCACTACAGAACTATTATACTGTAGGTCTATGCCTAGAAACAAAATATTTAAATGTCAATTCCCACTGAAAGAACCAGGCACGCTTTATTTAGCTGGAGTGCAAGAAGTAGTTTCATGGGTTTAGTCAGACACCTATTTCATCTCCCAAGCTTATCATTGACAGGGGAAATGGACCAAACGCTACAATTTACAGTACCAGCGTATGTCTATTTGCCAACACAGCCATTAGAACACACAGATGCTGGTGAATAGCATGCATTCTTAATCCCCGCGTCATGTTCTATATAAATGGCCCACTGATGTACATACACAAGCACGTAACACAATATGTTGTTCCAGGAGGGTTATAGATCATACCTGGAGGTATAATGCTCCTTACCCTCACAAGCAGAACAAAATGAGCCTATATCTGCAGCTCAGCCCTCCAGGGGAAAGGACATCCATGGTGATAGTGACCCACATTTCCTCCCCTCCCCTCCTCTTCAATCCTCGTACAGATCCATAGCCGTTTCACTTATGGCATTTTGTTCATGACAAATAGTGTGATAAATGCAACAAACATGAGTAGAACTCGCCCTTGACTAGTAAATGTCACAATGTGTTTCCCACTGAGAGGAGAGACCAGAGGCAAATTACCAGACGTATAAAATGAAACAACTACATTTGTAATGGAAATATTGATTGTATATTAAAGATTTTTTGTCTAATTATATTGTCCAACATTGAAATTATCATTTTACAAAATCTGCCAAAACATAAACAGAATAAGGAGCATTCACCAATAAGTACATATAATAAAAATAAAAACAATTACATTCATTCACCTATACATAAAATGACTGAAGAAAAAAAACGTGTGTGTCCACGCCATGATTGTGTTTGTGTATACACTCCGTATGAGCATCTTAGAGAGCAGTAAAGAAAGACCTATCAGTGGAGAATATCTTATAAGAAACCTGTAATTCTATTGGGATTTAATCGAATAACAACAGGTCAGGCTGGGGCAGGTGTTGTGCTGAGACTCTCAGCAGCCATGTTTATACAGTGAGGCCAAGAGGGACTTGATGGGTGCACTCAACTAAAAGGGTTGGCAGCACGAGACAAAGCTCCACAGCTGTATGCAAATTTATACATGACCAGCTTCTATATAGTATGTTGCTCAGCTTGTGAAAACATTTATCAATGTGGGCAACACTGACTGCAATCAAATAGAAGACTGTGCTGTGTTAGAGAGGTTGCATGGCAGCAAACCATTTGATCCCTTACTGTGCATAGCAATCAAGCGTTTCCTCTTAATTATGTACAAGTGTGAGATTGCACATGCTTGGGGAGAAGTGATGATAATGCACGGATGTCCCTGCATGGTACAGTTATCCTATCCTCCCTGTTCACGTTCACTCCAGTTGTCTATAAATACACATGCATCTGAATGTATAATCTGAGGTAACAATTAAGCAAAGCCCCATCCTCCATGTCCCCGATAGCAATACAATATTCAATGGGTTTAGCTGCCAGAGATTAACGTAGTCGTAGCTACCAGGGTTTTGGTCAGGAACGAGTGTCGTCCCAAAAGGATATTGATTGGATTGAGAACTTGGATCTAATCCAACTGAACAGAGAGTTAGTGAATAACAACAAAATAGAATGCAAATAAGTCTGGGAGTAAAACAAGAAATGCTAAATTGTCACCATGAATACAAATACATAAAATAAAGCAATGCAACAATAGATGTGTCTAAACATATATCTTTGTTTTCTGATAAACTGATAATTTCCAAAGTTGTGGCTGAGTCGAAAGAGGATACGATATATTGTGAAACATGTACACATATGTAATATGTACAGAATAATATACATACTATTAACAAAAGGGTACAACATGATAATGTGACTCAAAACATTTGAAACTCTTGTGTACAATCTCAGGAACATGTACTGTACTGAAATGTTTGAGAAATTAGGTAGGGAGAGTTAGTAAAAAAGAGGATCTCTCATAGCCATCACCATAGTGAGAAATGAACAGACTCAAGTAAGCATGGCTATCACGAGAAAAGACACTAGCGACATTTACAGACATAATTAAGAATAAATTAATGAATTTGTAGCTGCAGTTCCATTCGCATGGAGAGAACATTGGTGCCAGTTTAGGGGGTTGGAGGGGATTAACAATTAATTAAATTACAGAGAAAAAAGTATATTAAACAGAGGAAATGCTTTGATAAAGGTAAATGAGGATAGACAGCACAGCCTAGAAGAAAATCCACACATTTATTAGAAGTCAGTTAATTGAACAGCGCTCAACTTCACTTTATTCATCATGGCTGATTAATGAAGCCGTTGACAAAGCTTTGAACAAAGCATTTATCTACAGCGTTTCAAATCAAGACAGTCAAGGGCATGATGCTTTGCAGGAAAGGAATTCATCAGTTGGAAATATATTTTTCTGAGTCAAATGTATCTATTAGGAATGAAAGAAAATATAATCTTAAGTGTTAGCCCTGCTTTACAAGTACGGTTCTTCAGGACTTGCCCAGATTGTGTCATTTAGATGTGTTTTACTCATTTCGCCTGGTTTTTACTGTATGTTCAGTTATGTTCCCTCTTCAAGCGATGCCTTTGAATATATTAGCTGGTGACAAACAACACATGAGAAAATCATCCAAATCTCTTTTATTACAAAAAGCACTTGACAAAGTATACTCAATCTAAAACAGCAGAGCAGATTCATCTGAGTGTAAAACCTTACAGCCAAATAACGCAGGTCAACAATATTATTGAAGGCTGAGCCATGGATAACTTGACTGAAAAGTATGCACATCTCCAAATGTGGGCAAACAAACCGTGGTATAATTCCCCTCGAAAATCATTCAGCCGTTGTCTTTTTTCTGCAGTGTTCAGCTGCTACCATTAGCAGGGGGCTGGGCGGCAGCTTGTAGGGTCCTGCGAGCCATCGCCATGGCTCCTTCCTGGGTCTCGTTCCCGCCGATGAAGCCTCCGGCGTGGACGAAGATGCAGCCCGGGATCCCACTGAGCTCGGACAGCGCCTTGTCCCGAACGCCGCGCCACTCCTCCAGCAATGACAGCCTGGGACAGATGGACACGCAGAGAGGTCAGCCGCGGAGGTCTGCTGACGTCGCGCTGCCTGTGTTGCGTCGCACATGGCCATGTGGCACTCCACCGCAACAAACACAAGACCGCTTTTACAGCAGACAATGCAATTCAACTGTGTGTGTAAATACAAATACAAATCATTTAGTAAAACGCAATATGTGATTTTAAAACAAATAAATCGTCATTGTGTAGTTACACCTGAAGACCAGAAAGGTGTTCAAACCCCGCACTGGTCAATGTCACACCCTGCAAACGGAGTGCTGAAGAGCAGGAACGTCCCCCTTTATGTGACTGCCATGTGTGCCCTTGATTGGCGGTTAGAGGTGCAAGTTGATATACGCTGTTATTGGGAGTCAATTGGCAATCTTACAAGGCGGCGAAAATAATTGGAAGCACTGCGGTGCTACGGAGTGGCTCTAGATGGAATATGAGAGCTGTATATTTGTGAACATGTAGAGCAGCTTGTTAAACACCCACTGCGGTGAGCGTACAACTTCTGCCTACAGCCTGGCTCACATGCAGGCCATTTGAAAGACTTTTGAGCTTGGCAGACAGAAAAGCCCTGTTGTTTGTATGCTGATGATGCCATTATTTCAGGCTGGTGTATGTATGCAAAAAGCATGCAATGCAAGGCCAATTACAAAAGTATTAATTGCACGTTTAAATATTTAAATGTGCAATATAGCTCTTCAAATATATCACTCAAGATTATTTCAAGTGCACAATGCTGCATTCAATAAACCGCATGGCAAAAGACATATTGCAGACTGCTAATCCCTGTCAACATTAATTTAAGACACCAATCGATCGCTCCACAGTACAGAAGGAAAAACAATCTACCAAAGAAAGGTCAAGGCAGGTAATGAGGGAAGAAGCAGGAGGCATAACTGTTGTGATAACGACAGGCCAAGATGTGATTCTTGGGAAGAACCATCTAAAAATAGGCACACAATTAGAGAATTAATTTCTCCTGAGAGGCAGCTGTGAGACCCGCGCTGTAACTTTTATTGATTCTAGATTTATAATTAAGTGTAAACAAATGCTTAAGCAGGTGGACAAGAAAAAGAAAAATATGAAAATATCTGCTCTGCTTCTGTTTAGATGATGTAGCGCAGAACTGGGCCTGTGTACAATGCCTTCTGTTGCGTTTTCTTCTCCAAGACAAAAACAAAAAGACATTTGTGTAAATGCCGAGGTGTTAAAGTTGAATCCCTCCTTCGGCTTTGTGACTCATAATCCATTGGCACGAATTCTCCACGAGATGCGTGACACACACACACACACATCTTCTCTTCCCAACACCGGACATACTAGTGAAACCAGAGAAACACATGTATGCTTGTACCGTTGCAAATGTTACATTGTGACAGTAAACCTCACAGTCATGTAACAAAAACACAGGTCGCTTGTATCAGTGGAAAGACAACCATCCTTCAGCCAAAACAAAATATGCCGACCGACCGACTTTATTTTTTAGAACTCCACCCTGTTCTCCTTGCGTCTAGCATTTCCTTCAGTAATCTGAGGCTCGTGTATGAAGGTGATTGTTCAGTAGCGCGGACGCAGGTGACACCACCACCAGCTGACAAACTCTTTCGAGTGTATTCTGTGCAGGCCTACTGCTCCAAAGGCAGGCCACCCAGTGAAGCAGCCATCTGGATGAGAGGCATTATCCATCTGCAGCCGTCATACATGCATTGCATTGTATTAAATCTCTGAGGAGCTTCATGACCCTAAGCAGATGTCTGACTCCTTAATTCTTTGTAGTTGTGACCGGGGCCATCAGAGCAGTCTGACGCTTCTGATTGGGTTCTTCATTGGGGCGAAAACATTGGCGGAACAGAGAAGAGAGGGAAAGAAAGGGTGCGGGGACGTGAGGGTGGGAAACGGGTGTGGAGGGAGAGTCGGGAGGAGAGGAAGGGTTATTGATGCAAGGGGTGAGGAAAGGGTGATGAAATGGATGATGGATGGTGTTGTCAAGCACAATACATAGTTATGAGGGAGAGAGAGAGAAACTGGTAGAAAATGACATAAAACCAAACTTAAAAAAACAAATTAAAAAAAAACTCTCTTGCCTGTAACATTTAACCCTTTGTTCCACTATTGTCTCCCCTGCCCTCCCAATAAGCATTGATTACTATATTATTTTGTATATATTTCTAAAATATTTTTGATTTAATAGTATATTGTTTAAAACATGTATATTCCTATGTTCAATACTATAGTATATATCGTAACCAAATGTTTTATTTTAATCTTTATATTTGCCTATGTACAGTACAATGTAAGATTTCCTTGAGTGTTTTGAAAGGCGTCCTGAAATAAAATGTATTATTATTATAAAAGGAGTGATTAAAAATAGACAGAACAGCTGTTGTTCACCTCAACCCCTTCTCCATACAACGAGCAAAAGTATCCGTTTCCCTGGTGTGATCCAATCACGGCTTTCTTTCAATACATGCCACGTCTATAATGGGCCGTGTCAAAACCAGGGTCTACATGTTAAGGGCACACACGGCCCAGTAACAAGCACTTTAGGTGGGGCTGGGATGGAGTGGACTAGTTTCAAGGTAACCATCTGCTGTCATAGCATGGTCTCCAGTGTGGCTCTGGTCTGTGTTGTGACATTTTCCTCGCCCTGGTGAAGCTCTTACCTGACATTCTACTACAATTACAGGAGAGCAGACTAGCAACTAACCTTCAAGGTGAAAACAGCAACGCGCCAGCAGATCTTTACTGGAGCGGTAATTGCCGTATGCATTCCACAAGATAACTCATAAAGATGAGAAGAAAATGTTTGCTTTGTGACCCTGAGAATTGTTAGCCAGCACCTCCTGTAGTTGATCTGTGTTTCTTTCTTTCCAAGTCTATTAAGTTAACCCTCATACAGCTCTATGAGAAGTGCCTCTAATGACCACATTAAAATGTTAATTATTTGACTTTACGCAATTTAATATCATTTTATTTTCCAATTTGTCGTGGTCATTGCAGTGGGTTATATTCTTCTTGCACCACCGGTTATGTCAGCGCGATAGGCAAGAGGGCACATGTGAAATGGAAGGCTAAGAAAAGCTACGGTACAGCCAGCAGCGAGTCCTGCTGTTCGCTGCTGGAGGGGCTTGCAAGGTCATCGCTTGGTCGTATTTTTAACTCTGTCTCAGCTGCTGGTTTCTGCTGCATGCTTATATTGTGCTTCTTCCCGGCAGAAAAAAAAAAAAGTTAAATTAAAAATTAACTTGCAGAAATGATCATGGCCAAAAGAGACAGATTTAACTTCACCCAATAACAATAATCGGTGTATGAATTATTCACAGCTCCCAGGGTAGATTGCTGGGAGAAAAATAGTTGCCCTCCGACACAATGACGTTGATCGGGTATATATTTTGGAAGAGATAGAAAAAAAAGAAAAAGAAAAAAGATCTACAGCATGAACTTCGCAAGTTAAAAAAATATTACTTTATTATTATGTGTGACAGAATTTCTTGTCCCCAGCGTTCAAAGCTGCAAGATCTGAGCAATCAATAGACTAATTATAGTTTTAGGGGTGACGTGTTCCTTTAAGGAGCACTGAACATAGCTAGGTCAACCCATTAAAAATGAAAACGGCAGCTATTCATACAACGGAGAAAATGTAAGATATCCCCAGAGAGGGGCCAGATAGATGCAGATTTTCTTCACTGTACTCTGTTAGATACTGTGGTATCTGGTGCCTAAAACAGCTAGCAGCGCTTGCAATGTTGATTAGAGATGTGCCTCTGAAAGCAAGCCCTGGGAGAACATCATCCCAGTAGAAAGACGCAACCAACTCAGACATGAAAGATAAACATATCAAACAAAAGGCCAGATTTGATGTTCTGACCCTTGTAGAGTGTGAGGTGTGATAAGTTCAAGGTCCTATTGTGCAAACTCCTGTTAAGATTCTACAGAACATACTGGTCAAGAACAAAGTTATCTTAAAACATTCCATAAACAATTAAAACTGCCTTGGGGACACAAAAAAATCCATCTAAGAGCTCCACATTGAAGAAGAAAATAAATCTATATTTGGGCTCATTTGGGGGTAAGAACAAAAGCAGGATGGATTTAAATGATACATAAATATATATTGTTTTCTTTTTTCTTTTAAGAATACTGCACTGGAAAAAAAACATTTTAGTAGACTAAACACTACCAAAACTGATTTGCATCTGTCTTGCATTCTAAAAGAGTTATGTACTGTTCTTTAACATCTAAGCAATCAATACTGCCGTTTTCAGTGATTCTTTGCTTCAGTGGCTACATTTTATTCACAGACAAAAGCAACCACTTAAGTCAAGAAAAGATAGTATATTGAAATTAAATCTGGTCTTTCTTGCCTGCTCTTGACATTGTTTAGACAAAGTTCAAGGCTACACAGAGGGCAGGAAATGCAAATAAGAAGCCTTAATTATACTGTATCCAGTCAACAGTCAGTCAATGTGGTCTCTCCTAGGATGACAAATCAACCCTAGACTATTTGAACGAGCATGAAAGTGATGTAAATCGTATGTTACATGGTCACCTGATCTCAACCCAAATAAACACATCTGAGACCCACAGAGCTGTGCCTGCATCATCATATTGTTGTCCTACTAACAGAACAATTACAGCGTGACAAAATATCTATTCTTGGCTTAAAGCTACTGCAGTCCGTCCTCCAACAGACACCAGAAGTTTTTGAGACAACCCCTAAAAAAAATAGTTCTTAGTTCTTAATAGAACTAATTAATTACTACAATACAATCTTCAAACTTATTTGAAGATTTTAGAAAAGTGATTTTGAATGATACAAGCATACCATGATCGTAAAAAATCAGGCCGTCGGGTTCCTGACCGTTTGTTCACCTTTGTTTAAATTAGACTAAATAGCATTTTGCTAGGCTTAACTAGCTATGGTAAGCTAATTAGCGATCGCTTTTCAGCACAGCCAATGTGCATACAGATACCGGTGGCGGTAGTCATACAGAATCAATATAAAGTGAAGAGTTTCCTAACGCTCTCGTCCCGCTGCCTGTGAATAACGGAGTTGTATTGGCACCCGCCACTGTTGTTGTACTGCTGTTTATCTTCCGAAAATGAAGTGGTCGGATTATCATATTTTAACATGAGGAGAAAGTAAACGCTAAAACGTGATCTCCACCCACTGAGATAAAACAGCAGGTAGGGAGTGACCTGCAACATCTACACACGCTGACACTGTTAAGCCTGATTGTGATCAATTTGCACAGTTTTCTGAGTGTTTTGGTATTTTTAGACTAATCGGCTAGTCTAAATAAAACATGATACACACACACAAACAATATGCCATATTAAAGGTTGTTCATATATCCCACCTGTTCTGGAAGGTGTGGAGACCGGCAGGGACACATTGGACTCTCCACTGTTCATTCTGGTCTGGGTACAAGATAAATTTGATGGGAACCTCCACCTGAAGCTCCTTCTCCAATTGGAACAAATGCTCCTTCCAGGGACACCCGCCTTGTTTGAACACCAGCACCTCTCCACTTGGGTCTACCTGCAGATGAGTGCAAATCCCCATAAGCGCCAAGAACCTATATATATATACACACACACATACATACATACAATGTATACATATATACATACATACACATACACACACACACATATATACATACACATACATATATACATATACATATGTATATGTATGTATATATATGTATATATATATGTATGTATATATATGTATGTATATATGTGTATGTATATATGTG